>BRDA01061761.1:0-20455 GCA_036984385.1 Crenuchus spilurus | reverse complement strand
TACTGATATGCACTCAGCATTCGATATCCAAATGTTAATTCTAGTATACTAGTACTAGTAAATACTAGTACAACTCTAGTATTATTATTATTATTTTTTTTTTTCGCATCTGTACTTTCCCACTATTGTAAGTCGCTTTGGATAAAAGCGTCCGCTAAATGCAATGTAATGTAATGTAATGTAATCTCAGCATGCCTCACTGATGTCTGGTCACGGATGGTAGGCAAACACCTGAAACTCAACCACAGCAACACAGATCTGCTGTACATTGATGGAACTACTAGTCTTCACCATGCTACTGCCATCGTCACTACTGGTCACTACATCCTCAGAAGCACAAAGCCTTGGACAATGCATAATGCAGTGGCACGACTCATCTTCAATGTTCTGAAATACAGTCATGTATCTCCTCTGCTGCGCTCTCTTCAATGGCTGCCTTTAGCTACCCATATCAGATTAAAAACTCTTATCCTGTACTCACTAAAGGCTTGTGACTATACTTATGTCTTTATTGTCATTACTTTAACATTATACAATGTATGTTAAGTGGGATTCTACACAATGGTAGACATGGTTTTGTCCCAACTTTTTTTTCAGATGTTTTGCTGCCATCAAATTCTAAATAACTACATTTGTTTTTAATTATATTGTCACTTAAGATTAAGGTAAAATAAGTACTTTGCAACTTTTTTATTGATCTTACAAAGGCATTCTATACTATATATAATTCACTGCATCTGAAAAGGTTTCTTAGCATTGGATGTGACCATCTTGCTTATAAAAGATTTTGGGTTCAGAGCTAACTTATGGACAGAGAGAAGTTTGTGAATACTGTAATACTGGTGCCACACATGACTCAATTTGGGTCTGATTATCTTTTTAGCTTATTAAATGATGCTGTGTCTTCTTTATATATGGTAGTGATGGTGCAATATTGTATTGTTTCGCAGCTACGGTATATTCTGCTGTTTTATTCCTGCTCTTTATTCTGTATTGTTTTTCAGCAAGGCTTTGATGACTTTATTATACTTAGTAATCATAAATTAGTTCTCAATGCAGATTAAACAAAATTCATGTTGTTTACCAGAGCCAAGAATATTGTTTATTATAATCTCAACATCCCAACAAAAAAAGAAAAATATTGTGACTTAAATATTTGGCCACTTTAATAGGAATAAAATGTTTTTTCTCTGCTTCAGGGAGGTTTGCTGGTAAAGTGTTCATTGTAAGCATTAAAATGGGTAATAAATCTTACATAATGCAACTGACTTCAGGCCTGAAATGACTAATATAGCAGTATTTACTGTAGAAATGTTTACTTTTAATACCCTAAGGACCACTGCAAAGATAATGCTAATTGTTATGATTTTCTCCTTGTTTTCTATTTAGTGCTAAGCTATCTGGGAAGAACACTCACTTTCCACACAAGTTTACAAACTGTTTAATGCAGGTTTTAATACAATAATGCTGTAATTTAATACTACTTAAAACTACTTAAAACTCCTCAATACTAGCTTAACAGTGACATTTGAATTTAATTGAAGACAAGCATAAAAATTGTTCACTTTGGATGTTGCAGTTAGGGAACCGTTAAATAATCATACATATGTAAAGACTAATACTGCCAGAGGAGTCTATATTTAGCTTTTTTTCATCTGGTTTTTAAAACAAAATGTTACACTGCATATGACTACATGCAATTTATGTCCACATACAGCGCTATGAAAAAATATTTGCCCGATTCCTCCTTTTTTTGCTCAATTGTCAAATTTTGTTTGAGATCATTCAACTAATGACTAAAGCTACATAAAATTTAGCTTTTAAATATTCATTCCATTTATTGAAGATAAAGATCTCCATGTGAAAAAGTAATTATAATAAACCTAAAAAAACTTCTGGATATGTTTTGGTAAATGTAAGACATGTGTTTGTATTCTTTTTTGGTCAACACTCTTTTGTGCATTTCAATTCTGTGGAGTCCAAGAGCTTTAGCAACAGCTTTGTAACCCATTCCAGACTGGTAGATTTCAGCAGCTTTGCTCTGCATCTGTTTTTTAATCTTTTCAGAAAGTGGCATTATGTGCTGCTTTTTTAGACATCCAAGCTTGCTTCTTACTTTGTCAGACAGGTTCTATTTAAGTGAAGTTTAGATTCAACAGATCTAGTGAAATCTACTAGTAGTGAAACTGAATGCAATAATCAATTGAATTTGGTTAAACTGATGATTTAGTAGTTTACTAATTAGCAAGAAGGGTTTGGGCCTATTTTTTGGTATTTGGGACAGAATAGCTTGCCATCATTAATGGAAAAATTCTGAATTATATCAGCAAATTCTAAATTAAAATGTCAGAATATCTGAACAAAATTTCTACTGGTAGAACTACTTGTGTGCTTTATTAAATTGCAGTTACGCAACAATATTCTCCAAAAAGAACCCTGCCATGCACACAATTATTGTTCGTTATTTACTTGATGGTGGACACATTAGGTTACCTTGGGTTCCTTTATGATCTCACAGTTACACTGTAGTAAATGTGACATCCACTGTTGTAAGTATTCTGGGGCAAACATAATTCCACATGGGAGAAGAAGAAACACCTCCCAAATGCAACAATGGAAGTAGTGAGAGGTCTCAGAGTGAAGGTATCTAGCATCTAATTTTGTGAGCATTTTAGCATTGGACAGCCTGGTGTACTGCTATAAGAAATTCTGGTCTAATGCTAGAAGGATGTAGCATTCCCACTTGACCCACTTATTCAAATTTGTGAGGTCTACACATATGCATATTTTCCCATTTGGCTTTGGAACAACTGCTATCCGTGCACATTATTCTGTAAGGTTGCTCACCTTTGACATGACCCCCACAGCCTCCACCCGGTCTAACTCCTCTTTTACTTTGGTTCTCAGGGGTAGTGGCACTCTCTGGGATGTAGAAAGTGCATATGGTGTTGCATCATTTTCCAATTCACTGTGGTATGCTTCTTTTAGTAACACAAGTCCTCTGAATACAGATGAAGAGGCAGCAGCAAAGATTGTGTTTTACTGTGTAACAGCATCAGTGTGATGTACCAATCTCAGTGCTTTAATGGCTCGTAAGCCTAGAAGTGCTTTTGTGAGTCCAGCAATAATCTAAACATTTTTGGTGCAGTTATGTCCTTTTGCTGTGAGCTCACTCTTAAAACACTCTTTAACAAAAAAAAGTTTGTGATATGGCTTATACAGAACTTTGGGTGCTTTTTGCATGTTATCAAGTTTGATGTGGTTGATTATCTGGTAGAGCTGACACTGCTGCTCTTGTGTCAACATTGTCCCTTTTACTTACAGTTACATGCTTTAGCTGAAAAACAGTTCTTCCAGAAATGCACAGTCATCTAAACTTTTACACTCATCCTGGGAGAATTAACCCATTTTGGATGTATAACATGCAGCAACAAAGTGCACTTTTTGTGACGTTTATGGCACTCAGCATCTCTGGCTTTCATGGATGTTTTTTCCCCTCCATCACATCTACCGCAGTCTTTTTGATAGTGCTTCAGGTTTGTTGTATTTTTCATATTTTTGGTTTTGGTCTTTTTGTTCCCCACTTTTCCTCTAACATAATCTACATTCATATAGTCAATCCTGTATTTGTAGTTCTGTGTAGTAAATTTTGGTGTTTCATAGTTTGCTTTTTGTTGCAATTTTTGTTTGAAAGTTAAATCTGGATCTAGCTGCAGAAGCTCAGACAATCTGTGGTCTCCTATTCCCACTACTATTCCATCCCTGATTAACTCCTCTTTTAATGTGCCAAAATTGCAATGCTCTGCCAGTTTATGCACTGCTGTGATAAATGTTACTCTGCATTCTCAACCTTCTTGGTTTCTATTAGCTTTCTCAAATATGACATTGCCTCCACACCGTGTTGTTGGAATGCTTTAATTTAGCATTGTCAGACTCACTCAACTCTAACACTGTGAGGATATCGTCTGCTTCGGACGCGGATCAGATTCTTGACAAAAGTGTTCAAACTGTCTGATCCACTTTGGCCAATTGGCTGTATCAGAAAAGTCAAAAAGGCTCTGGATGTGTTTCTGAACTGCTTTATTTGTTTATTTGCAAATAAACTGCTGACCTGCACATGGGAACACCGTGCCCCTCTATGGCTGATGCCACAAGGATCAGCTGTCCCTGCAACCCACACAGACTGCACAAAGTCCTTTAAGTGTGTTGGAGAGTGGCACTTCCTCTGGGTTCTTGGTGGTTCCAGTTTTTCTTCTTCACATAGTCCCTGCTCTTTGGTCTCCTGTTCTCCTTGGCTGGCACTGGCCCTTTCTGTCTCTCTGGTCCACAACTGTCTGCCACCTTACATGATACACCAACCCTCTTAGCTGTTGCTTCACCACACACTACTTCTCCCAATGTGGTCTCACCCTGGGGCAGCACTCCTTCTTGCAATGAGGGTGATACAGCTCACCTCCACAAGCCTCAGTCACACAGCACTCCACCTTTGCCGATGGCATTCCTTTGTCTTGCATGTCGTCTGCTGCCTTTGTGGTTGGCCAGGCTGCCATTCTTGGCAGTTGATCTGCTTGTGTGCTTTGTGACCAGTGTGACCACTGGGGCTCAGACCAAAGGAACTAGCGCTGCATGTTCAGCTTCTCTAATATCTATGGCTTCACCCATGAAAAGCTGCATTTCAGTCATTCAGACAGTGGGCCTCACCTCCATTCCTCCTCTCCAGACTCAGCAGAGCATTTGCAATGCCGATCATGGCTCCGGTAGCTGTCAGAAAATCCAGTCAGGTTATGCAGTCCTTATGTACAGGCACAAGCCAGAACTAGTGAATGCACTCCACACCTCCAAGCTCAATTGGCAGCTATCTTCTCCCTCTCAGGTTCTATTCTCACTGATGGTAGTGATGGCGCTCAGAGTCATTATATCACACCACCATTTTCCTACCAGCTATGGCTCATGGCATTGGCTGACAATGTAACCTCTTTTTCTGCAACACCAGTACACTCCACCATTAATTGCTGAGGAATTGTCCAAAACACCACAGCATCTCCTTTGAAACTCCATCACCAAGCACTAACTTTGCTGCCTCCACTTCAGAAACAGGAGATCAGGCAGTCCAATGAGGAGAACATGTTACTGCAATTCCCAGAGTAGCAGGGCATTCAGGTCCCATGCTAAATTGGCCTTTGCCTGCTTTTCAAATATGGGCCAGTGTTAATTTCGTTCACAATAATTATGACGAAAAATAGTCGTTGACGACCATTTTTTCACGACGAGAACGAGACGAGAACTAAATAAAAACTAATATTTTAAAATGAAAACTATGACGAAAAGTATTAGACTTTTCGTGGACGAATAAAAACGAAACGAAAATGTCACAGAAGGACATATGTAGATAATGTTTATACATATGTACATATAAGGATAATGGTTTTGTCCAGTAATCCGCTTTTTAAAATAAACCTGCCGCACGTCTGAATTTCTCAAAGCACGTTAAGGCTCCCCTGTCACAGTCACACTGATGAAGTTTAACAACACAACGTGCTGACCTCACTGCCACAGCTTGGACGGAAAAGAAGAAGCGATTTATGGAGTAATTTCACTTTCGCTGCCACACAAAACAAAACAGAGCAAAGTTTGTGGATTTAAAATAACTGGGAAAACACTACAAACCTCAAGAGGTCCTCGGTTCTCACCACCGCGAGCTTTACAAAAAGGTAAACTAACGTAATGTAGCTAGCTAGCTAGCGGTTAACTAGTTCGCTAACGGTGATGAATATGTATATCTGATATGTTTCATTTTTCATTTTTGAATGTTTCAGTGTATAAAGGGGAAATGTGTAATCTGTTATCATTATTTTAGGTGTTTAGGTTAAATAGATCACAAACACATCTAACTGGAACCGTAAGACACACATACAGCCTCCGTTTCATTTTAAATACAGTCATATAATGAAATGAAGAGGAAAGGCAGGTAAGCCGTGGTAGTCCACATTAAGTATAAGTTAATGTTAGCCAACAGGAACGAGTAAAAGAAATGAGTAAAGGCCAGCACACCGGAGAAACCCAACTCTTTCCCTCTTAATCTATCCTTTATCGTTTGTGACAGAAAGCTCAGAGGACAGACTTCTCTCATGTGTCTTATTTGTTTGTTATACTGGATATTTACACAGATATAAATAATTTCTGGTTTTTAAGAGGCTGTGAAGGGATTGCTGTTAATGTGTGTGTTTAGTCACGTTGATACCAAATTGTATTTACACACTACATTTTGTCATGTAAAAGTTAAATAAACACAAAGTGTTTTAGAAAAAGAAAAATGGGCCAACTTTCTTCCACAATATCTGATGTCATTGTGTTATTAAATATAACAAAAATTAAAGACTATTGTTTTATTAAAATAACAGTAAGCAGTCTAAAATAGCTCTAATTTAAAATAGTATAACTAAAAATACAACTAAAATTAAAACATTAATTAAACTAAAACATTTAATTGACTAAAACTAGACTAAAATGTTTTCAGTTTTCGTCAACAAAAACTAGACTAAAACTAACAATAACTACATGACTAAAATTTGACTAAAACGAATATACATTTTAGTCAGAAGACTAAGACTAAAACTAAATCAAAATCACCTGTCAAAATTAACACTGATATGGGCTACAGTTACCAGACCACAGTGCACACAACTTCTACCAGTGCATCAACAAGCTCACCTTTTTGTCTCTTTTTGTCTGTAAGCAGTTTCTCCAAACACGACACCACTTGCATACTGTCAAACTGTTGCTGTAGAGCCTCTGTTAGCACTGACTTATTGTCACACTGTTGTTCTGGTAAGTCTCTGTTCTGCCTTTAAGGCAGTCTGTAAGTCTGTGATTCCAACCAGCCACATAGCTAAGCAACCATCTGCAGCTGTGTTGAATATGACTCCAATGGTTTTGCACCATTGCAAAATGGTACTAGTATGTGCACTGGCTCTGTATCACCACTGGTCTACTGGACATTGTTGGCCACTCAATCTTTGCCACTCTTGCTGCATCTTCTGCCAGTATTGTTCTAGCTGCTCCCGCACCGCATCTGTTGCTCATCTTATTGGTGCTGCCTCCTCTCTTGCCAGCCTCGCTATGTCTAGCGCCAATGTCATTCTATCTGCTCCTCCCGCTGGCCTTGTAGCACTTAGCGTCATTTCTGCTGCTCATCTTGCCGGTGCCACCTCCTGTTCCGTTGCTGTACTTGCTGCTTTTTTCACAATTCTTGCTGCATCTTCTGCTGCCATGGCTGCCATGAAGTTTCTCAAACTTCTGTTTAAGCTGTTTGACCTCGGCTGAAATGATCCCACTTCTGACACCAATGTGGTGGCTCCCAGAAGAGAAGTCATGACAGCACACATTTCTCTCTAATTTGCTCTTTATATGCCCCTTTAATGGAAAGCTTTAAACCAAAACAGGACTTTGAAATACAATGAGAAATGCACTCAGGTCATCTTTAGCGCTTAACACCTCCTTAAACAAGTCATTGCAAAGCTAATTTGCATAAACTGTTGATCTGCACATGGGAATGATGCACCTTTCCATAGTTGATGCCACGTTTCTTAACTCTTGCTCTCTGTTCTCTCTCTCTCTCTCTCTCTCTCTCTCTCTCTCTCTCTCTCTCACACACACACACAGTTGCTCCTGTCCAGTGTAGGTTTTGCATGTTTTCTCTGCTCCTCTCATTGAAATATCACATATTAAAATATTTTATAGTACACGTTGTCTCCATTAAAGCTTCTGTGTCCGCTCTGTTAAGCCCATATCTGATCTGTTAAGTGAATGTCCACTCTGTAAGTGCATGTCCACTCTGTAACCCACATGTCCGCTCTGTTAAGTACATGCCCACTGTGTTAAGTGCATGTCCACACTGTTAAGTCGTGCACAGGGTGGAAGAGGGAACAGAGAAAAAAATTGTGCCTTTAAATTGGATTATTTTGTTAATATTGTGTTTCTTATATGTCCCTTTAACAGGGTGTAAATGTTATATTTCATCATATCAGACCAATTAGATAAAATAATAAAAAAAACATTAAAAAGAAAAGCTACCCACTCATTTACCGCTGATGTTTTCCCTCCAAAATGAGGATGTGCTTCTTCAGAAAATTGCCAATGCCAACACATACAGATTTTTTTAAACAAACAGTTCCATGGCATAACAGGATGAAGAGTAACTTGAGGGACATTTAAAAACTAAATAAAACATCACTGTGGAAAATCCTTAGTTTAGAAAGTACTTAAGCATATTTTTAAAATAAGAAACTACTGAAAAATGTTATGATTATATGTATTACATTTTGAGGAGACTGGAGGTACAGTAGAAGTGTAATCCAAGACAGAGGGTTTATTGCTCAAGACACGAGGGTACAAAACACTGAGATATAAACAATGACTGACAATGGCAAGAAGACCAGGGGAGAATATATACAGGGCATAATTAGTGAGACACATGTGGAAACAGACTTGTACGATGACATGACATCATAAGGGGGCGTGGACAATGATCTGTACACAGGGAAGTAGATGGGGGTCAGGTGAGGATGTGACAATATGTCTCATTTATCACTAAATAAAATACATCTTCCCAGTGATTTGTGTCTAAAGAATAAAAGCAGTGAAATTTATCAAATGAATTTTGGGTGTAGAATATATCTGCGTAAAAGTTTCTTCCCAAATGCCATCAAACTCATAAATAACAAAAACTGAACTGTTGTGTACTGCTTACTTGCCACACTGCACTTATTCATGCCATAATACCATAGTACTGTAACTGCATCTTATTTACCATCACTCAATTATTTATCCTGCACTGTGTTTTCACTTTCTGCAACTATGCAAATGTATTTATTATACAAACTTGTACATTGTTTAGGTTGTTTTGTCTATATTGTGTTGTCTGTAAATTGTGGAGAGTTAACAACAGCCGGAAACAAATTCCTTGTGTGTGTAACATGCTTGGCGAATAAAAACTGATTCTGATTCTGATGAGGACACACATGGCTCTGAATTGCAGGAATTACCCTTATTATTCATAATCTAAGATGATAGTACGAAAACGTCCATCCTGAGTTTATATGTTCCATTTTCTCATGTTTCATTACAGAATTCCCCACATATTCTCTATTTGGGACTAATCAAGACGGCAGGCAGGCCAGATCAGTACCCAGACCCTCCTCTTCCACAGCCATGCCTTTGTAATGTGTGCAGCATGTGGCTTTGCATTATCTTTTTGAAAAAAAAAATGCATGGACATCCCTGAAAATTAATAAATCATAAAAGCAGATTATGTTGCTCTATAATCTCAATGTAATTTTCAGAAGTGTAACTTAGCTTTGCCAAGGGCACTGATGTAGCTGGGATAACTTGTTTGTACACTAAAATAATTTCAGTTAATGTGAACTTCAGTAAAACTTTATTTTGGTTATTTTTTATGTCATTATAAGCTTACAAAATTTTAAAAACAGTTTAAAACAGTAATAAAAGACAGAGTGGGCCCCGTGTGGCTCAGCAGACTAAGATGCTGTCAGTATGATCCGAGGATCACGAGTTCGAATCCCGATCATGCTGCTTGCCATCGGCAGCGAGAGCCTTGAGAGAGCAGAATTGGCTCTCTCTTTGGACGGGCGAGGTGGCGCACTCTCCCTAGCACTATAAACAATGCTGACTGAATTGGGTGTCTGCCGGGCGATCCATCAGAATTGTGGATCTGCACTTTCCTCCGAGTGCCCTAGCTGTGGCCAGCAATTCTGTAAAAAAAGGGGGCTTGACTTCACTGGTATTGGAGGAGGCCTGTGCTCGTCTGCCCCCTCCCAGGATAGTCAGGGACATTACAAATTATAGTGACAAGGAGAGTTGATCAAATTGGTGGGTTAATTGGACACTAAAATACACTGGGGAGAAAATCAGGGGTAAAATTGTGTGTGTGTGTGTGTGTATATATATATATATATATATGCAAGACCATGAACCATGTACCATGAAATTCAGCATCACCTTGTCTTCATCATTGTATTTCATACACTGACTGTATATAAAATAATTTACATGTTTATGGATATAAGATAAGCATGCTGGATGTTTGTATGCTGTAGAGGGGAGAAAGCACTTTTCCCTGCATGAGCTTACTGTGCACCATGCTGTTTTTATTCAGAATAAACCAGCAGATCTATACTTCCTGGGGTGTGTGCCCGTTTCCTTCAACCCCTGCTGTTCCATGTCTGCTTCACTGACAAAACCCCATACCATGACAGACCCTGCCTTTTGGAGTTGTTGCTGATAACACAGTCTGGATGGTACTTGTCGTCTTTTGTCTGGGGCACATGGTGTCCGTTTCTTTAAAAAAAAGTCTGGAATGCTAATTTGTCCAACCACAATACATGTTTCCACTGTATCTATCCAGATGCCTCCAAGCCCATAGAAGTTAAGAAGCATTTGTGAGACTAACTCTATATTGTAGTGCTTGACAAGCTTTGCCAAAGTAATCCCTTGTGGTTATATCATTGATGAATGACGGTTTTTAATGCAGTGCCATCTGAGGGATTGGAGATCATGAGGGTTCAGCTTAGGCTTGGCCTTAGGCAGGCCATTTATGCACTGAAATTCCTCCAGAATGCTTGAATCTTTTAGCGATATTATACACTGCAAAGGGGGAAATATGCAAATCCCTCAATATTTCTTTGAGGAACATTGTTTTTGAACATTTAAATAACTTTTTCACACATATGTTGACTAACTGGAGATCTTCGCTCTTTAAAGTCTTTTGTGGTAATCGCTTTGGTACCAAATCCCGATTACAGTCACCTATTAAAATTACATTATTTTCATTATAATTATTTTTTACCTCATTACTAGCCCTCAACTGCCCTCCATCCCAATTTGCTTTTAATATGTTGCAGGCCTGAAATTCAGGAAGAGATGTACTGTATATTAATTCTGTTTTAGCAGTGTGGAACTGTAACAACAGTGCATGAGGCAGCACAAACTTCTTTAGCTGCTACAGTTAATACAGGTGCCTTCTTTATAACTGCTGTGTTGTGTCTGTTACATCCTGCTAAATTGGTGGTGCCCACCATTAGGTAAGACTCTGCTTTGCTGTAGTGCTGTATAGTACAATGAGGTGAGTTTCTTTCTGATATCAGTGATCAGCGCCACAGTTTTTTGTTTAACTCAATGTTATTGGCTCCATAACTGCATTCCTCTCAGTATTTGGACTTGTTTGTGTTTGTAAGTGGCAAGGCCTTTGAGGTGTTATAGGTCAAAGTAATGACATAATCTACAAGAGGTGACATCATCCAGGCAAGAAATCTTTTACATTTTTAGGAACTAGTATGATGACCGTTCTTAAAACAGCGGACTGGATCAGGAATTGATTGAAGAGATCAGCTAAGATGGATGAAAGCTGTTTGGAACAAAGCTGGAGTGATTCAGACAGCACACCTTCCTAATTTCCTGAGAACATGGCTGACCTGCTGTCTCATGATCATGGTGGGAGGTGGTGGGAAAGGGATCGTTGGTGTTATGGAGGTGAGAGCAGGTGGTGGTGAGGTATGAGGAGGCTGCCGACAGTTTGTAATAGGCTTGTAGTTTATGGTTTTGGAGTCCTTTGCGGATCTTTTGAGGATAACTGCTGTTCCAGTTTTTCTCTGTATTTTGTTTTGGAAGTTGCTTTGCTAAGTGCACTTGCTGTGAAGTGCATACTTTGCTGTTTTGTATGTATTATGATCAGTCCTGTTATTTCGAGTGGTGTCTTTAGAATAGAAAGCCAGGTGGAGCACAATAAAGTCTGAGGGCAGCATCCCACTTGTCAGTGAAATTAATTCAACCACTAATGGACCTCATCAATGAAATTCTAAAAAGCATAATCTGGTGTTGTGCCAAATTCACCACCCCTGCCGTGAGATGCATCCCCTGTGAGGAGACTTACTTAGTGGTATTCTGTTCCCTTTACTTTGGTGACCAAAGGAACTTAAATACAATCAATTTCAGTCATGAATAAAGGAAATAAACCTTTTACTGAGGTAAGATGTCTGTGTGTTATCTAACTGTTAACTTTGATTAAAATTGTCAACATGATTCATTATATTGTCTTGCTAGCAGCAGCTAACAGATGACTGATGTTTTTGAGTAGCAAGCTGCTTAGCAACGCTGATACCGTAAACAATATTCACATAAGCACACGTATGCAAATCTGTCATTTTTTATTGGCTGCTCCCAGCATGCGGCCAGCGTTAGCTCATTATTGAAAGCATGTTGCACATGCGCAGTGTTTTCTACTGCTTGCTTGCTTAAACTGAGCCGGACCAGCAGGACCCACACATATTATCTTAATAAAGACAGCTGATAGTACTGACCTTATGCAGAACGTACAGGAATATTTTAAATGTATTGGGAACTACTGCCATTTTTATAAGTCAAATACACAACAATTGTAGAAAATAATATTTAAATAAAATTATTTAAACCAATTTATTTATTGTCACACACTGCTCCACAGCGACATCTGGTGGTGCCGCTAATGTAGAGGGTTATTTCTTCCCTAGCTGTGTACATTTTATGAGCTCATTGGAGAACCAGGGTTTGTTACTGTTGCACATACAGCTAATCTGTGATGGGATGTATGTCTCCTCACAGATGCGTATGTTAAAGGTTACTGTATCTACATAGACATTCTGGTTGTTATTTGTAAATTTGAAAGAGTTTTAGATAAAGCCCAGACATTCCCTCAGATCCACTGTGGCATCAGGAGACCACATTTTCACTGATTTACCTCTGTGAAGGAACAAGATAGATAATGGAATGGGCATAATTCCCAAGTGGGGCAAGAGAGATTATCTGATATCCATCCTTGTTGGCACTGTATCTATGTTCAAACTTTTTTTTTGTCCTTTTGACATGGTCCACTCTGTACAATGAAAATCCAGGTAGCTCCATTGCAGCGTTTCAAGTAGTTTTATTTAACCACGTCTCACTGAAGCAGAAAGTAGATGCTGTAGAAATGCCATTTGGTATTCTAACTAGTGTCAGTTCATCCATTTTACTGATTACTGATAGACATTCAAGCATCTTTTCTCAGTTTAATGTGCTGCAGTCACCCTGCAACTAAAATATGTCCTTACAAATTTTCAGATACAATGGACTCACTAATTTATTCTTTTAAATTGCAAAATTCAGCAAGGAAAAGAAACTAAGCTACTTTGTTGAGGATTCTACTACAACTCTTTAAAAAAACACTGGAATGAGTACAGCATCATTATAATTGCACGTGACATAAGCATAAATTATTACTCAACTCCAGTGAAATATGATAATAGCAGAATTAACCTGACAAAATAACATACAAATAGGCACATGCACATAAGAATGTTACCTTTCGTGACTGATAAAATGATTTTTTATAGAACTTATAGTGTGGATCATGCTATATTGGGTGACAGTATTGCATCAGTAAATTGGATATATGGTACACAGGAGAAATGAAAGGAATTTCAAGAAGCAAGGAGTAAATTTGTGGAAGAGAGTGAAAGTGTGAGAGAAAGCTCTCTAGGCTGAAACAGGATGAAAAGATGTGGAAATGCACTCCAGGACACAGCAGCCATTAATGACAACACCCAACTCTTATTCCCTGTTGAAATCATACATTACACTCTAGGCTTTTTTCAGGCTCCACATAAAATGCAAATAGCTAGATATTCTTTCATATCTGAGATTGAATATATACTCCCCTCCAAAAGTATTGGAACAGTGAGGCCAGTCCTGTCATTTTTGCTTTAGACTGAAAACATTTGGGTTTGACATTAAATATCACTTTTATTAGCTTTTTAATAGCTTTTATTTCCAGTATCCAGGTATTTTGAGGATTCCAGGTATTTCCAGGTATTCCAGGTACCCACAGCTAAATATGGGTGAAAAACAAGCAACTGTGAAGCTGAGAGAAGATGGAAAATCAATCAGACCAATTGCACAAATTTTGGCCACAGCCAGTACAACCGTTTGGAATGTCCAGAAGAAGAAAGTTGTCACTGGTGTTCTAAGTAACATATGTGGAACAGGTAGAACAAGGAAAACAACAGCAGTTCATAACAAAAGCATCGTAAGTGCTGTAAAGATAGACCCAAAAACAATTGTTAGTGACATCAGCATCAACCTCCAGAGGGCAGGAGTGAAGGTATCACAATCTACTGTCCACAGAAGACTTCATTAAGAAGAGTACAGAGGCTTCACCAGAAGATGCAAACCACTAAGTAGCCAGAAGATTAGAATGGCCAGGCTGAAATTTGTCAATAAGTACAGAGACAAGTTTTATGGACTAATGAGACAGATGAACCTTTACCAATGTGATGAAAAGGCTAAGGTTTGGAGAAAGAAAGAATCTGCTCATGACATACAAGCTCACCTGTGAAACACAGTGGAGGTAGTGTCATGGCTTGAGCTTGAACGGCTTCTTCAGGGATGGGCTCATTAACCTTAATTGATGATGTCACGCATGATGGCAGCAATACAATGAACTAGTGCTGGGCGATAAAACGATATTGATTTTTTTCACGATAATTTTTCCCTCGATGACGATGATAAGTCGGGACAATAGAATTCCATGAGCATTAACGTTCGTTTCCATTTCACGTCTAAGCAGCTTGACAGTGAGTTCAGAAGTCTAATACTGCTGCTTGTTAGCTCCTCCTCACCAGCACCGCAAAAATGCCCTGTTGTGTTTAAGACAAGCGTGTGATTGGCCGGGCGAGAGAGCGCGAGGTTCGTCTGTTTGTGTAAGAAGGAGAAGGAGGGGGGGCTCGCTGTTTGTGTGTGTGTGTGTGTGTGTGTGTGTGTCAGCCAGAGTGCTAGCATTAGCCTGTAAGCTTGGCTCTCTAGCCTGTTGTTATTTTGGAGTGGCTGCAGCTGACAGCAATCATTGTAAGTTTCAACATAAAGTGACGACTGTAAACGTCTTTCTCGTCCATCCTTTCAGTGCGTCCAGCCGGACGCTACAATATTATGTTCTGGCAATAAACAATTTAATATTTTAAATAGTAACATTTCGTGTATTTAGTCTGATTTTTTTAGAAAGATGTTGTTTAAAACTATGACAGTGTTAGAAAATTTAATATCATGATAATTATCGAGATTGACCAATATAGAAAATTTTATCGTGATTAACTTTTTGGCCATATTGCCCAGTCCTACAATGAACTCGACAAAAAACATTTTGTCTTCAATTTAAAGAAAGATGAGACCAAACTCACAGGGAGATCATTCATCATGCAGCAAGATAATGACCCAAAACACACTTCGAAAACTACAACGAAGTTTATCAGGGGCAAGAAGTGAAAGGTTTTAGACTGGCCTAGTAAATATCCAGACTATTGAGCAGCATTTTACCTGCTAAAGAGGAGACTGAAGGGAGTAACTGCCCCCCCCCAACTCCCAAAACAAATACCAACTGAAAGAGGCTGTGGTGAAAGCCTGGAAAAGCATCACAAAAGAAAAAAACAAAAGTTTAATGATGTCAGTGGGTCACAGGCTTGATGCAGTTATTGCAAGCAAAGCATTTGCAACTAAATATTAAGTCTTACTCAATCTATTTCTTTTGTCTGGGTTCAGACAAAAGGTGCTATCTTCTGAACTATGTATTAGATCCATGTGTAAATATATAGAAGTAAAAGCTGAAATGTTGATCTTTTGTCTTATATTCCACTTTTAATGTCAAACCAAATGTTTTCAGGTTACAGCAAAAAATAGCAGGACTGGCATCACTGTTCCAAACACACGGGTGAGCATGAGGTTGCAAGTTTGATCCCCTCAACCAGCAGAACACAACTGAAGTGTCCATGACCAAGGCACCCAACTGCTCCCAGGACGCCGTGGGTAGGGTTGCCACTGCCCCCTTATTTTGCGTGCTCATTAGTGTGTATTTGTATGTTTCACTTCATCAATGGGTTAAATACAGAGGTAAGATTCCTCAGTATATGTCACTTTCACTTATAAGCTATAGAAGTCAGTAGTTTTTATGAAATCTTTTTTTTAATCATTAAATGACTAGACATACAGGTCATTTTCCTCTCTAATGACCCTTTGTGTTTTTTGGCTTGCATGGCAGCAGTAATGACTTGATGCTTCATATTCAAGGTAGCACTGTCTGTTTGATTTGTTTCCCAATAATACCACCAGCCTTAGTAAAGCACCCCATGTTTTTGAAATAATCTCTTCATTTCTTTTCTCTTTTCACATGCAGATTGAACACTTCAGAGCTGTCTGCCATGATTAATGGTGGTTAAAAATGACCCGCTAACTCCCACGGTAACACTTGGCATGGGTGGCCCACCCGCACTATGGATAAATGAATGTTAGCTTGCTCACATGCATGCAACAAAGAAAACAGTGTATTGTGTGTGTGTGTGTGTGTGTGTAGGGCTGATTGTGAAAGGGTGTGATGATGGGAAGGTCTAGGGTTTAGGGTGGAGACCTCAGTGAATGTCAGATGAAAACACCTCCTTACATTGATGACATTTTTTTTATTATGTAAGACTCGAGTGTCTCTGATCTCATTCATGCTTTTTATACATGTTTAACAAATGAAGAGAGCGAGACTGCAGTTTTAAACATATATATTAATTATACTATGCTAAGCTGTATGCACTGCACACAAAAATACCTTGAAGGAAACAAAGAGATGGATTGGAGAGCGAGAGAGAGAGCGAGAGAGAGAGAGAGAGAGCAGATGGGCCCTGGATGGCACTAGCTGGCACACATTTCGCAGACCCTCATCCTCATCTTTCTCACTGCTGCTCATTATAATGGAGAGTCAGGGAGAAAAAAAATCCAACACATAACAACCAGCACAAAATGCTTAGGCTAATCAACCACAGTAACTTGAGTATTTGCCATTATGTAAATTGTGTAATTAAATTGGTGTCCCAAGAATTGCTTAACATCTATTCAAATGTTGCCTCTATGCTGTATCCATTATTTATTTATTACAAACTGGCAGCTGTGGTGCAGCTTGTCTGCACATATGACAGGCATGGTTTTGGACTGCAAGGTGCATCTAACTGTCTGTCAATGTTGCTCAGAACCACAGCATGCCATATAGAGAAGGGACCCTCTTTAGCCCATGCAATTACCTCATGGCCCTCTTAAACAACTGCTATTTTTACAGCCACACACACACAGTGTCACTTATTATTATGTTATATGATCCTGAGTATGAATATTAATTGTAGACCTTTGCTTTTTAATTAAAATGATGGTAAACAAGAAGTGGGTTTGATCACAGCAAGAGATGGGCAACCAACATGACAGCATACCAGAGTTGAAAATGGGATTAACAGGATACTCTGCATGTTAACTCTTTACTGCATGATTAATGACATGTATTATTGAAAATGGCATTAAAATTTTACTGCAATAAAGCTGCCAGTGTTTTCATTTCATAAACAAAAAAAAAACAGAATACAGGTCTAAATATAATAATTAATATTGTAATAAATCTAATAATCAATAGCAAATTTTGATTGTAAACGTAGCTAGAACAGTGTTGATAAGAACAATTTTTATATCCAGACTTTGATGCTGACATTTAGCTGCCCTGATAAATATCAGCAGGTAACTTCTTAAGAAGGCATATCAACAAATCAATGAGTCGTCTGAGTGTGAATGTTTTCTGCCCTGTGTTTTCACAGAGGAAAGGGCATAAATAAACACGTTCAGAGCACATTTTAGATGAGCTCTATTTACACAAATTGTTTTTATTTTTCAAAAAGTTCAGACCCAAACTGAGTAAAAACAGCAAAATGTTGTTGTTAGTTTGGTTCATTGTTCATTCACAAAAATAATTTTTTCCTGTGATTATTGAAGGAATGAGATTTATGTTAATTAATTTACAGATTCATGTTTTGGTGAAATATTCTATGATAAACATGTTAAGGTTTGATGAGAATAATGTTTGTATTATTCATTATTCATAAACACATTTTACTGAAGTGTGTTGTGTCTACTTTTTTCATTTTTTCGCTTTTAGTTTAGTTTTTAAATTAAAAAAAACTTTTAGTGTCAAATTTGATCAGGCACTTTAATCACACTTAACTACTAAAAATGATGGCATTAATCACAATTAAGCATTTGAATCAGTGGGTGACACAGACAACCCCCTCACTCCCAAGGGAAATCCTGCTCCCATAGTTATGAATGAAATTTATAGACATACATGTTAAAAGTAAAGACCATCTGGGCCCAGAGTGGCTCAGCAGGCTAAGACGCTGACACTATGACCAGAGGATTGTGAGTTTGAATCCCGGTCATGTTGTTTACCATCAACAGCCGGGGCCCAAGAGAGCAAAAATTGTCAGTGCTCTTTCTGGGTGGGCAGATGGCGCTTACTATCACTTTCACACTGCAATGTCCGCTGGCTCAGGCATCTACTGATTGGTCCGTTCGGAGATGGGAATCCTGCACTTTCCTTCCAAGCGTGTTGGCTCCCCAGTGACGGTGTATCAGCGGTAGTTTGAAAAGAGGCGGTGACTGTATCACACGCAACGGAGGAGGCGTGTGCATGCCTTCACCCTCCTAGAGTCAGGGACATTGTAAAGTGATGGGAAGAGCCCCCTAGTGGATGGGATGGTTTAACTGGCGACTACTACTACATTGGGATAAAAATTGGCAAAAAACCCCCCAAAAAACTTAATGTTCTACTGACTACAGGTGCATTATTAAGACATTTTAGGTCAATAAGAGTGAAGCTAACCTCCCTGCCTTAAGAGGAAAATCAACCACTGATTGAACAGAAAGATAATGTGAATGGTACACTAAGGAAAGCTTAGCTGAACTCCAAAGTCAAGTTACATCCATCCTTTTTGAAGCAACAGTGAGCTCCATGCAAGAAGACCCAGGAGGGCTTCACTGTTTAAAGAAATGCAAGGTAATGATCCAAAACACACAGTTAAAAGCATCCAACAGTGAAGAACATAACATTGGACTATTCTGAACTGAATTTCTATTCCAAACACCTGTGGAAAGGACTGTCTGGAGAAGACAGCCTTCCAATGAGAGACAGCTGCAGCAGTTTGATGCAACAAAATAATAAGTAATGAGTCCTATATTTTGTGTCCATCCTGTTTTCATTGGTTTTCTTTTATACCAAAAATTTTAAGCCTGAATACCAATTACTTTTGTCATTCAGATAACATTGTGAGTCCTTTAAGGGTACCAAATAATTTGTCCAAGTATACACGCAATGCCCACCATAGCTGGTGTCTGTCTGTATGTGTGACTGTACTTGTATCAAGCTTTCCGTCTCTGCTTTCAGAGCTTTCCCTTCACATATCATACTGCCACTATAATGACAATGTGAATGATAAATATTTATTAGCAAACATACAGTATGTAAATTATAGGGCTCAGTGAGAATGTTTTGTTTCAGATATTTGTGCTGGCTTCCAAAACTCTTCAAAATGGACTGGAAAAAAATCTGAAAATGATAAAAGCATATCTGAGACCTGCTAAGTCTTTGTTCTGCTGTGGCCTGTTGTGACACAGTGTGCAGTATGTGGCAATGCTCAAAGCGGCCAAGTGGAGCTTTAGAGATCAATTGTTGTTTTGGCTGCCTGAGAAAATTGCTCTTGAGGTCAGCTGAGTGAACAGTGGGGTTCCAGTGGCTCCTCAACTTCATGGCAACACTGTTCCGCAAAGCCTCTGGCCCAAGTTATAAGCTGCCAATCACCGGGTCCTGGCATTGCCATGGAAATGGCAGGGGTGTTTTTGGTGTTGCCAAAAAGAAACTGTGGCTAGAATTTCTGGTGTAGGGTGCCAGGGGAGGTTGGAGTAGCTTGACATTGTGGGAACTTGACTGATTGCACAGCAGTTTGACTAACACCAAAAGCTTCCTGGTGAAGAAAATGCATGTACGTGTGTTGCATTTATAAGAATAAACTCTGCATCACTGATGATAGAGATGGGTACTGTACATACTCAGGGAAAATTCTAATACTTAATTACTAAGTATTAGTTTTGCAACTTATAAAAGTGAGATTCTTAGTTTGGCATAGGAGCTTTGTTATAAAATCAAATCAAATAAAAAATTAATTAATAAATACATTTTAATTACTAAAGTATAAAAAGTTAATAACTAAAAGGTAAACAAATATTTTAATAAATACTATAGAGTACATGTAAATGTAAACCACCTCTGATGACTCTGAGTATTTCACATCAATATTTATTTTCAGACTGACCATATATGTATGACCTACAAACCGGATTCCAAAAAAGTTGGGACACTAAACAAATTGTGAATAAAAACTGAATGCAATGATGTGGAGATGGCAAATGTCAATATTTTATTCAGAATCGAACATAGATGACAGATCAAAAGTTTAATCTGAGTAAATGTAACATTTTAAAGGAGAAATATGTTGATTCAAAATTTCGCAGTGTCAACAAATCC
>BRDA01061760.1:0-38171 GCA_036984385.1 Crenuchus spilurus | reverse complement strand
CACACACACACACTTTCATATTCAAATAGTCACCAAAGCACTGATGCACATTTACTTACTCACATGCACAAACTGACACTATCACAAAGCAGCTATATATGCACACACACACAAACACACACACACACACACACACACACACACACACACACACACACACACACACACACACACACACTTTCATATTCAAATAGTCACCAAAGCACTGATGCACATTTACTTACTCACATGCACAAACTGACACTATCACAAAGCAGCTATATATGCACACACACACAAACACACACACACACACACACACACACACACACACACACACACACACACACACACACACACACACTCATTTTCATTAACTAGATTTTATTAAATGTTTGTAAAGTTCCAAAACATTACATTCACACCACAGTCCATATACTATAAGAGAATTAAAGGGACCATATATTTTTCCATAAGGACCACTTATAATGTTTGTGTCATTCTTTATCCCTCATAATTAAACTTTTTGTCACTGTGCCTTTAATAATAATATATTTAAATCATCTCTCTTATGATCATTTTCATTTGCTGCCCAATATTGCACTTCATTCAAAGAGCAGCCCAGACTGAAACACTTCAGTGTGAATGGGCGGGGCAAAACTCCTAAAGGCCTAATCAATGAGCGTATGTAAATGCAGTGATTTCTGTGACATCACAAAAACAACAAATCTGAAATCTTTCAGTTCACATCCCTCCTTTTCTTTCCCTCCATTTAACTGAGCTGTGTGGGCTGGGGAGTGAAAAGGTTTTGACAAACTTTACTTTCAAAAATCTAAAAATTTCACTGCACATTTAAATTATTTTCTTTTGGGATTTCACAAAAAAATATCAGAATATTATGACCACGCCTGGTTTGGGAGGAGCTTGGGATGTGACCTGGTGGATCCATGACACATTTTTTGTTGTTCTTATTCTCATTATAGTGGTTAACTGGTCTTTGTAGTACGTTGATTGCTCTGTACCACTTTCTAGAATTTTTGTTCCCCATTGTGATGCTTCTGGGGCACTTAAAAGTCTATTCTCAGTACACCTTCATAATGCTGGCTCTAAAGCATCCCACAAACAGCAGTTTCCCAGACGCTACCATACGACTGTCAAATCACATCATATGCCCATGATGATGGTTTTTTACTCTACTACAATTGGCTGATGTGCTCACTTATTTATACATGCAGCAAACCCTGTCTGACATCCCAGGTCATAATATTCTGATATAAACATATATATATACAGTAGGGGGGGTATTTGGTCAGTGACTGATTGTGCAAGTTCTCCTACTTAGAAAGATGAGAGAGGTCTGTAATTTTCATCATAGAGAACTATGAGAGACAAATGAGAAAAAAATCCAGGAAATCACATTGTAAGATTTTTAAAGAATGTATTTGTAAATTATGCTGGAAAATAAGTTTTTGGTCAATAACAAAAGTTCAACTCAATACTTTGTAACATGGCAATGACAGAGGTTAAACGTTTCCTGTAAGTCTTCACCAGCTTTGCACACACTGTAGCTGTATTTTGGCTCATTCCTCCATGCAAATCTCCTCTACAGCAGTGATGTTTTGGGGCTGTTGTTGGGCAACACGAACTTTCAGCTCCCTCCACAAATTGTCTAGGCCACTCCAGGACCTTTACGGAGCCACTCCTTCACTGCCCGAGCAGTGTATTTGGGATCATTTTCATGCTGGAATGCCCAGCCACGTTTGCTCTTACAGATGGAAGGAGGTTTTGGCTTACAACCTCACGATACATGGCCCCGTTCTTTCTTCCCTTAACAGGGATCAGTCGTGCTGTCCTCTTTGCAGAAAAACAGCCCCAATGCATTTTCCACCCCCATGCTTAACAGTAGGTATGGTGTTCTTGAGATGCAACTCAGCATTCTTTTTCCTCCAAACATGGCGAGTGGACTTGAGTACCAAAAAGCTCTATTTTGGTCTCATCTGACCAGGTGACCTTCTCCCATGCCTCCTCTGGTCATTGGCAAACTTGAAATGGGCCTGGACATGTGCTGGCATGAGCAGGGGGACCTTGAATGCCCTGCATGATTTTGAAACATGATGGCATAATGTGTTACTAATGGTTCTCTTTGAGACTGTGGTTCCAGCTCTCTTCAGGTTGTTGATCAAGTCCTCCTGTATAGTTCAGGGCTGACTCCTGACCTTTTTCAGAATCATCCTTACCCCATGAAGTTAGATCTTGCATGAAGCCCCAGACCGTCATCTTGTGTTTCTTCCAGTTTCTAATAATTGTGTCAACAGTTGTTGCCTTCTCACCAAGCTGCTTACCTATTGTCCTGTAGCCAATCCCAGCCTTGTGCAGGTCAAAAATTCTGTCCCTGTTGTCCTTAGAAAGCTCTTTGGAGTGAGATTGATTGAGAGTGTGTTCAGTTGCCTTTTATAGACATAAGTTCAAACAGGTGCAATTAATACAAGTAATTAGTGCAGAATAGGAGGGCTTCTAAAAGAAGGACTAACAGGTCTGTAAAAGCCAGAATTCTCACAGGTTGTTTATTGACAAAATACTTATTTTCCACCATAATTTACAAATAAATTCTTTAAAAATCCTACAATGTGATTTCCTGGATTTTTTTCCCTCATTTGTCTCTAATAGTTGAAGTGTACCTCTGATGAAAATTACAGACCTCTCTCATCTTTCTAAGTAGGAGAACTTGCACAATCAGTGGCTGGCCAAATACTTTTTCCCCACTGTATATACACCTCAGGCTCCTGCACATTGAAGTTATATGAATCAGATTTAAAGGCATAGTAACAAAACCATGTTTATGGATACTACAAGTGCTCACGTGTGTGTGTGTGTGTGTGTGTGTGTGTGTGTGTGTGTGTGTGTGTGTACTCCCCATGTTGTGCTCTCTTCGCATCTGAGTGACTTCCCAGGTAGACACATACCCATTAACCTCAGTGTATTGTGTGAGTAATAGAGGTCAGATAGAGCTCACAATGCACATGTCCAGCTATGGTGTCCTCACAGCTCTCTGCTGGATGCTGCAGGCTCTATAGTAACTCCTATGTATATTTATATTCATGTCTATTCTTAGAACATTCAGATTTTCTATATGGTATGATAAATAGAGGCCATCATGATGTTGTAGTGTGGCTGTGGCTTGGACTGTGGAGCCCTGTGCGTATGTCCCATTGTAATTGATAGCATAAGTATATCTGATGGGTGACTTCATATGAAATGGAAGAATGCAAGTTCAAATACAGTCTTCTGCTCAACATGAGAAATGCATAAAAGTCTAAAAGTGGCAGTTTAATAGCAAACAATGCACTTTGTGTACAGTATAATATATATATATATATATATATACCAATGGTGTGCTTTCAGTGGACCCAATAAATGTCGATGAAACTGTTGCTTCAGATTTTGAGTTGTTGTCACCAGGGCCCTCTAGCAGGCATCTGGCAACGTCATCGTATTCAGACCCTTTGATTGGATAGTCAATCTAGTTAGCATTAGCTTCAATGTCGATAGGAAAGGACTTCTTCATGGAACTGAAGCGCACGGATAGTCTGTGCAACAGAGTAATTGGGAGATGGATTTTGTTTAAAAATAATCTGATTTTTTGCTGAGTAAAATGGTTCTATTTTCCTAAATAACTTTGCAAGTTTATGAGGTTATTATGGATGTTTTTTATGTGTTTTGCGGCTGTAGCTGGAGTATGGAGACTTGTTCACCACTGGTTTGTTTATTCAATAAAGGCATTTAGGCTACAGGAGTTATCTGTATGTGATGCAGTGGCTCTTTATACTGTTTTTCTGCATATTAAATGTTTTTTATAACCATAAATTAGTTTCTGAGGGTAGATTGATTCAGACGAAGTATTACTAAAGGCCTAGGTGTGAAATGCACGGTTCGCCACTGATATATACATATACTATGTGCAATTTATTTTTTCTTATTTTTCAAGCCGATCTGACTTTATGATTTAAAAATGCAACATTTTGCCAAAAGAGGCTCATATGCACAGAAGAGTGGAAGCTGAAAACATTGTTGAACCACCGTACTGAAACAGATTCAGTCAAATGGAAATTGAAATGACTTGGAGGCCACATCAACACGCCACTCTGAAGAGCCCCTGCATTAGTCTATCAGTCAGTCCATGCCCAAAAAACTCTCTCAGTAGTCATAGTTTGACAGTCATAAGCTTCACCATCCTCCCACTCAATCTCTCACTGACCTTTTAGTCCTGGCTGCCATTACAGTCCAGATTGGGCCTTGCTGAGGAGCCCAGCATGAAGATTACCATCTCCATAATTACACTGAAGAGATGAAAGATGAAAGTGGACCTCGCAGTGATGGTGAAGTTGGTTAGTGTATTTACACTGCAGCAGGGGGGCTGATGTAAATATACAATTACTGACCATAGCTCACAAGATAATTCCCTGTCCATCAATGGAAAGTCCATTAATGGAAAGGAACCATCATAGGCCCACGTATTTATGAGCTGATTTTCTTGTTGATGCCATCCTTTCTTTCCTAAGTTAATTAATGATCAGGATCACCGGAGACCACCTGAGCTATATTTTACTACAGTGACACTAACATGGCAGTGGTCTATGTATCAGGCGATATATTTTAAAGGTATCAAATGATTGAAACATTAAATCAGCGTGGGCCACCTCTTTTCAAACTACCGCTGATACAGCATCACTGGGAAACTAATGTGCTTGGAGGAAAGTTCAGGATTCCCAGCTCTGAATGGACCAATGAGCAGACGCCTGAGCCAGCGGACATTGCATTGTGAATGTGATAGTGAGAGAGAGTGCCATCTACCTGCCCAGAGAGAGAACTGCCAATTTTTGCTTTTTTGGGCCCCGGCTGTTGATGGCAGAATGCATGACTGGGATTCGACCCGATCCTCTGGTCATAGTGTCAGCATCTTAGTCTGCTGAGCCACTTGGGGGGCCCCCATCCAGATGTGTCTTAAATAATAGTTGAGTTGTTTCAGCAATAGCTGCAATAGTGTTCATCAAAGTAATGATATTTACACTGAATTGTTAAAACAAAATTACTTTTTCATTCATTATCACACCCGCTTAATCCTTATCAGGGTCGCGGTTAGTCCCCTACCCCCTCACTGGGCACAAGGCAGGGCATTACACTATTCAACTAAACCCAGGACAGGGTGCCAGTCCATTGCTGGGTGAACACACACGCACATACATACACATACATAGACAATTTTTTTTTAAGTAGCCAATTCACCTGACCTCCATGTTTTTGGACTGTGGGAGGAAACTGTAGACCCCGGAGGAAACCCACACAGACACGGGGAGAACATGGAAACTCCGCTCAAATGTGGACTCAAACCCAAGACCCCAGCGCTGAGAGGTGAATGTGCCAACCACTAAGCCACCGTGCCCCCAAAATGACTTTTTATTTGTCATAAATAAAATGAAGTTTAGTTGGGATAGTGTAATGCCCTGCCCTGTGCCCAGTGAGGGGGTAGGGGACTAACCGCGACCCTGATAAGGATTAAGCGGGTGGGATAATGGATGGATGAATGTAATGAAACATGAAACAAAGTGTAATATTATTTCTGGTAAAAATTATCACATCAGATTCAAATCTAACTTGTGATTGAGACTCTATATGCTGTTTTGGGTGATTTTTCCTATCTGGGTTATAGCTTTGCAATCTGTCCTGTGTTACTGCAGAAAGAAGATGGGCAATTTTTATTCTTCTATTTAACCTCCATTCTCAAATTCATGTGGCTATTTAATGTGTGCGGTGCGTGGTTGTTTTTTATTTATTTGATGGTTTTTGCACTACCCCTGAGTCTGAATTACGGAATAGCGCTGAACAGTGGCGCTGGTTTTCATCTTTGTTGTGAAATGTTATTTCTTCCTTCTACAGTTCCACATCACTGACTCTGATTGAACAGAAGGCAAGCAAACTATCATCTCTCTCTCTCTCACTCTCTTTCTCTGTCTCTCTCACTCTCCCTTTAATATATGTATCTCTCTCATCCCCGCTCCCGCATTTCTCCTTCTTGTCGATTTCCCCAGTGTGCTCTTAAACTGCTAGTGTAATTTAAATACAGAGCTTTGCATTAGCAGGAGGCACTTTGCCTGTATGATAGGGCGTAGAGGATAGCAGAACAATAAGGAGAATGAGATGGGGAGGGTAGAATGGGAATTGGCTTACATTATCACACACCATCTAAAAAACCAGAGAGCTTCAAACACAATGCCAGCGGCACGCAACAGCCTCTCTTTTGAATGGTAAGCACAGTGGCATAAAATGCTACAAAGATGAGTACACAACAGAACCACACAGAGCACAGGCCACTGTAATTGAATGGAATGGCAAGTTTTCTCAACTGGAATTTTAACTTCATTTTGGAGCAGCTGATTTTGATGTCACAAGTGCAGTGGTTATTTTAAATATAAACTCAAATACAGAACTTTCATTAGTTTTAGCATGCTGCCTTAATCACAGTGTTATGACATCAGAAGCATACAAGCTAATTAAATTAAATCAAATCAACTTTTTATACTAATTTCAGAGGAGCCCAACCCAAACCAAAATTCTATCATCTGTATTCATCTTTTGCCAGGAATGCCAAATTTTAGGGTTTTTCTGAAGCAACTCTATGAAATAAATGCACAATTTTTATGGTTTTTTGTAAACAAGCAGAAAATTTGAGTTATGAAGTGTAATGAAATGTATTTCTTAAAAAAAAAAATTCCACCGAAGGGACATTATGTAGATGCATCTTACAAGCATCCATCCATTCTCAGTTCTATTTGAGACTCATTCAAAGTAAGAATTGCAACTAAAAAAATAATTTTTAAAAACTATGTTTTTTTATTTGAAAACCTTAAAGTACATTTGTTTATTTAAGGCTAAATATTTTAACTACCAACTCAAATAAATAAAAAATAATGACTTGAGTAGACAAAAGAGTGTTTCAGCTTCTATATTATCTATATAGTAATTATCTTAAAGAATAATAATGTAATGAACTTCTAAATATAAGGAATTGACTCTGGCTATTTTAGACGTTAATATCTTTTTTGTTTTATCCTCCAGTAGAGGCCACTAATACATCACAATCAATGCATTTATTAAAAGGAGCAGTTACACAGTCATGTATGGTATGTTTTAAAAAATGTGTGTGTGTGTGTGTGTGTGTGTGTGTGTGTGTGTGTGTTCATAGATATTAATAGCTTAATCACTTGGTTAATTACTCACAGGCTAAAACCTTTAATCCCTTAAACTACCCCTTTAAAACCTCTTTGGCTTATTATTCACTTATAAATCTTAAGCTGTTTTACTTCTACAAATGATTGTGCAACTACTATGAAACTATCATGTATGTACATTTTAAAATGTGGACCTATAAGGCTTTTGATAGTGTTGACTCCAGAGACAGGTGGTGATGTGCTGAAAAAATTATACCTAACACTGATATATATTTTTAAGTTTTACATTTAATACTAATTAAAAGTATTAAAAATGGCCAAAATAGCCCAGATTTACAAGGGTTAATAGTTTTGGTGTAAAGATTGGAGGCAGTGGTCCATATTGTGTTGTGTTTAAACATCTGACCACAAGTTTGGAGTGTTTTAATCCGTCTTCATCCATTAGACTCTTCCTCTTCAACAGAAACACGTAGTGTAAGATGACAGTTTCCTTAAAATTAATTTTAAAAATCTCAATGATACACATAAATTATATATATATATACAAATGATAAATGATACACATCATGTATCAATATGTATGCACATACGTATTCACCAGCAACATGCTGGAGTTTTGCAGACGGCAGAGTTATCACACTGTCTCAAGTATCCAGGCATGATGGTCTCACAGTGATGATGTATTTCTTTTGGCCCACTTCCCAGCGGGATTTTCTGAAGAAGCAGAACAAGTGTAATCTATGTCACAAAGCTTTTTGTGTTCTGTCGTCACACTGAAACAGAGCATGCCTGTGTGTGTGTGTGTGTGTGTGTGTGTGTGTGTGTGTGTTTGTGTCCTTGTATTTCTCCCTGGTGGGGACCAAAAGTCCTCATAATGATATTAATGCTTAGTGAAAGGAATACACAAGTGAATGGAATGTCCTCACTAGTATAGTATTACCAAAATGTGTTTGTGTTTATGTACTAGGTTTACGCCACATTGTGGGGACCAAAACCTGTTGTGACACTCAGCTTCTTCCTTTCAGGACTACACAGTTGGCCCCTGCACCATAAATCATGAAAATGTTAAGGTTTGAGTAAGTCTATGTAATGTCCCCACAATTCACAGAAACGAACGTGTGTGTGTGTGTATGTGTGTGTGTGTGTGACTAGTTCTGCGGCCTGTATTCCTGAGATTCTGTTGAATTGGAGTCTGGGTGGTCCTCTTCATCCTTCTGTCCTTTTTCTGATCTTTTCTTCTTCTTCTTCCTTTCCTTTCCCCTCCCCCTTCTGCCTGCTTAAGTCTATAAGGCATTATTAATGGCAGTCACTTTGAGATGCTGACCTGCTCTGTATTGATTAGTAGGCCGTCTGCATGTATCTCTTTCATTATGCCTGTCAGCTGCACTTCATCAATAAGTTCAAGTCTAAAAATAATCAAGACAGGATAGTAAATGTTACTCATTTTGTTCCTTTTCAGCCTCGTTGTTGATATATTGTTCTGCTCTGTTTTGTCAGTGTAACTTTCTGATCGTTCTCTATGTGGGCACTTTGTGCTGGTCTTCATATTTATTGATCTGGAGGACGTATTCTCTTACGTTTTGCTTCCTGCTTGCCACATGTGCAAGTCTATAGCTGAGTGCTAAGTTAATGTCACCAATACTTCCTCTGAATCTATCCGGAAACCTTATAAGTTCAGCCTGTGTACTGTTACTGTTAACCCTTTTATATCATAAGCATTTTTATTTACTTTTTAAATTCAGCTTTTAATCTACTTTTGTCCTTAAATAACATTATTTTATGTTTGTAAATAAAAAAAATAATTATACCTGTACAGACGTTTGTCACCTTTTATCACCATCCCTGTGTAGTGTTTACATAAACACTTCATACCTGAAGCAAATGAAAGGTTGCTATTATGTTAATCATGTTTTTACCCAATTTTAGGTCACAGAGACTAGCAGAAGGTTTCAAAATCAGCAATATTAAAGATGTTGGGACTCGAGTAGCTTAGCGGATTCAGACGATGACACTGTAATCAGAGGATCTCGCGTCTCATTCTGCTTTGCCATCAGCAGCCGGGGATTGAAAGAGCAAAATTGTCCATGCTCTCTCTGGATGGGTAGATCGCACACTCTCCCCATCACTACTAAGTAATGTCTGCTGGCTCAGGTGTCTGTTTGCTGATGTATCAGAGTGATCATGCTGGCTACTCAGTGATGATGTATCAGCAGCAGTTTGAAAAGAGGTGGAGCCTGACTTCAAATGCATCAGAGGAGGCCTGTGCTAGTCTTCACCCTCCTAGAGTCAACGATAGAAGTGACTGGGAGAGTCCTATTGGATGGGTGGGCTGAATAGCTACTACTACATTGAGGTTGAATATAAGATTAAATGTTACTCTAAAATACTACATCAGTCATTTGCTGTGTCATTTAGTTGATAAATACCTAATTTAAAGGCTGTGAGAACTTGTGCCCAAAGCGATGGGCAGCCCTATCCATGGTACCCGGGGAGAAGTTGGGAGTTGGGTGCCTTACTCAAGGGCACTTCAGTCCTGACCTGCCTAGGGATTGAACCGGTGACCTTCCAGTCACAAGACCCTAACCACCAGGCCACGGCTGCCCCCAGCTGCCCCGCTGCCCCGCTGCCCTTCCAACTACAGCTGTTGGAAAAAGTTGGCATCAGAGATTCACAATTTAAGTTCCCGTGAGTGATAGGTCCTGTTTCCACTTGGCATTAACATCAAACATGGTGATTGGATCATCATTCAATCAACACACACCTCGCTTACACTTGTCCTTTTCAAATGTAGCTTCAATATCCAGATATTAATCTGATCTCATTTCCCTGCAGGATAATTCCCTGTGTCGAAATTTCACATCAGGCTGTTATGGTGCTGCAGGAAAGATCGGTTGTGTTTAAAATATTTTCTTACATGCTTCAGGCATCTTAACTTATAGTGAAAGAATAGACAGTGAGTTATGTGAGTTACAATTAACAGATACAACTATTTGCATACCATCCCCACAGGCATCAAATGGCTTTTCAGCAACAATATTCATAAGCTTCTGCTTCATTACACTTACAGATGCTAAAACATCTCTTATTTAATACAAGAGACACTACTGAAATGGGTTGGCCTGTGAATGAAGCTATGCTGGTCACATTGTATTTACACACTCACACTGTATTCTTGGCTGTGACGTCAATGGACGGCATTTCCCAAAGTAGGATTCATCAACTTAGAAATCCTGCTTTGTGGAATAACCTTCCAAACAGCTAGAGCTGAAGACATTCTGATCACAAATATAGTTACTTTTCAAATATTAATACACACTCTGGCTTTAGTAAAGTATATGGTTCTGTATACAACCATGATCACTCAAAGAACCCTTCTCGTTCTTTGCATGGTGAAAGGGTTCTTCAGATTGATGAGAAATGTGTTGCACATGGTTTTATACAGAACCTTTAAAGCCCCAAAAGGTTATGATGCCAAGCTTGTAATAACAAGCCTTTTTGGCACTATATAGAATTATTTTCAAAAGGCAAAAGACTCTGTTCACATTTCAGTAACGGAATTAATTAGAATATGTTGGAAGAATTGCTGGATTTCTCCTGTAATCACACTTTTCCTGCAATTCTTGGTGTTTCTTTTAGGAAAAAGGGCTGCAAAATTGAGAGACACTGACCACAGAGTCTCTCCGGGCTCTGATGTTTCTGTAAAGTTCCTGAAGGACTTAGGAACAATGCTGTAGATCTCATCCAACTGTGAGTAGCCAAACTTCTTACAGGATTCAAAATTTTCTGTGTGCACTCTGATGAATTTTGGGTCATTTCTGTTGTCCATTCAACAGTAAATGTTCGACAGTTCCAAAGACAAAGGCCATTCCAAAAAGAGTGAAGTTAAAGAAAACTGTGTTACTATGTAAAATGTAGTAAGACACATTTAATCTTCAGTTGTACAATTCTATTTTAGTTAAGAACTGTTTTATTTGTTTTAGCCCACATAGGATGTATAAGGGTAATTTTGTAAGTTTGTTTAAGCCAAATAATCAGAATTCCAATGGGAGATAGCTGGGAGGTGAGTCACATGAGATCAGATGAGCGCCAGGGTTTGTAAATGAAAGTCCTATCAAGTGTGTCTTGCTTTCTTTGAGACAATTTGAGGCACATATATAAGTTTCTTTGTTTGATGCAACAAGCTCTTGTCACTGTATATAGATTAGAAAATATATGATGGAGTCACAAGTTATATTCTTCATTCAGATTTCAGTCTATAGGCAACAGAATAAAATAAAATAAAACAGAACAAAGCAACACTCTTAGTTTTTTGTAAACTGATTACACTATCGATCAAAAGTTAGGATACCCATTCTTCAAACTTTTGATGTGTTTGGTACAATAATATCAGCTGGTGCTTGGCCTTTTAACTTCACACTCAATTTCTTTTCAAATCTAACTTGAGAAAAGACTCAGAATACCAAAAATGATGTGACTTCCCAATTGCTCATAGACTGATTGTATGTCTTAGGAAGTGCAGGACTAATTACAGAGTCGTATTGTATTAGGCTGCTGCTCTTCAGGCTGATGAAGGAGGCCTGTTGTCTGCAGCAGGAGGTCTTTCATGGGCCTTTAATAGGGTTTCTCCCTGTCCCCCTCTTTATTCTATTCATTACATATACCATACTACCCCCACCCAAGGCTTCCGTCATTACCCAGCCCCCCACACAAACACACATGGAAGCTTATTAGATTAAAACAGAACTACACTGTAAAAACTGGCTACTCAGTTCTTTACAGTACTTCATGGGCTTAAAAATTCTAAAAATATGTACATAAAATCTGGAAGATGTTAAATTTAATTGTGAATGAATTTGTTAGATAAAAAAAATTATATTTTGAATCAATTAAAAAAATTGAGAACAACAAATTAACTTATAGCCTGGTCCATAGTTTTTACATTGTAGCTTCTTATTATAAAACTTAGGTTTAGCAAATCAAGTTTTGGCATCTTTATTTATTTGTTTGTTTGTTTGTTTAGAGCCTGTCCATCTGATTAAGCCCAACACTTGATTTAGAATATACATTTAGGACAAACACATCATCCTCCTGATATAAATTCAAGAGTTTATAAATCTTTGGAAAAAATCCTAACTTAGTACGTTCACATGAAAATGTTATAATATTGAGACTCATCGATATATGTGACCCCGCCAGGGAAAACCAGGTCAAAGTCATTCTTTTTTTTCAAAATTTGTTTTTTTTTCTCAAAACAACTTTTTTGTGAATTTAAATTTTGTTTTTGATCAAAATATGTACTATGATAGATATCTGAGACTATTATCTTTCATTTACAACAATAATACCAAGTGGCTAAGTTTTGTCGCTAATGTGAGTGACACGATATTGACACGATACCTCAATAAGTTGCCCAGTGACTTTGGCCTGGTTTTCCCTGGCAGGGTCACATATTATTAGAACAAAATGGCTTAACACTACAGTGGAATCTTGGTTATCATTTGTCCTGATTAACATATAATTCAGTTATCGTCAGCTTATTTCAGGGAAATTTTGCCCCAGTTATTGTTCGTCAGCCTGGCTTTCATCGACATGCCCACATGACTCGCAACTAATTTCTTGGAAGCAAAGCATCCACCCGCACATTTGTCATTCATTCTGGCCTTGTTTCTCATTGATAACACTCAAACAAACAAAAAAACTAAAAAACATGTATCAAAGGAGAAACCTGAGAAGAGGTATAGTAAATAAAGACTGCCTGCTGGACCACACCAGCACTCTCTAAAACAGAGCGTAAACCTGTAAGAGTGATGTTAAATGTTCATTTATCCATTTCATTAGTCTTGTATTTATTTCTCATTGTGTTCTGTGTGTAAAACTATAGTTATTCTATATAAAATGTATTTTTGTTCATTTTTTGGAGTCTCTGGAACAGATTAACTGGATTTATATTATTTCTTATGGGAAATATTGCTGCAGTCATTGTTCATTTTGGTTATCATAAGGCACTTTAGTACAGAATAATGATGAAAACTGAGGTTCCACTTTATTATTGTCTGATATTATCATATATATTATATTAGATATATCTTGTGATTAATGTTTTGTGAGCTACTGGACATTTTAATTTCCATATGGGATCAATCAATCAATCAGTTTATCTATCTATCTATCTATCTATCTATCTATCTATCTATCTATCTATCTATCTATCTATCTAGATCTGCAGTCATACTGTACAAGTATTCTAAATTGTAGTCTAACAGTTATACAGTATACAGTATATATTCCCATATCAACCTGATATTCACACTTTGAAGGAAGAACTGAATCATGTTTGTTAAACTAGCAGTTTAACTGTTAAAGTAAAGAGGTGTTATCATTGTAATACTTTTTCCCATAATGCATTACGATAACCTCACTACAAACAGGAATATTTGAAGGACTAAAGCTTATCTGTATAAATGATGTACCTGTAAGTTGGTTTGCTGGCAATACTTTTTGAGTTTAAAGTATTTAAGGAATCATCACTTTAAGATCAGTTTACAAACATCGTCCACTTCAGAAATCACTACTAGCTTCCATACTTTTGACCTGTGATGTATTTTTTTTTATTTTAAATTGAGCTGGGTAGACAGATAGTTTAAAGTGAATGATCTTATCTCTCCAGTGTGTCCCCAGAGAGCGGAGCTAAACTCCATGCCCTGGGGAAGATATGTGAGCATCCGTGTCAAAAGTCATGTCACCCAGGGGGGGCTTCCTCTCCAAGCCAAGCTGTGCCCCTCTTTCAACACAAAGGAGATAGAAATGATTCCTTCTGCTCTGTGTGTTGGTTAGATAACAACACAATGGCTTAAAACTATAGAGAACAACCAAAGCTTCTGTGTGCTCTGGTGAGGGTTTCTTGTCTTATTGTAGTGCTGTTTTTATTCATCTGTCTAATTATTATTATTATTATTATTATTATTATTATTATTATTATTATTATTATTATTATTAATTATAGTGCTTAAGTAAAAGAAGTGAAAATATTAAATACAAAGTTTATCAGTTTATCAAATAAAACTATAAATTGAAATCACATAAAAATCCGCATAGCTATAAAATATATTAATATTTCATTAAAAAACAAAATAAAATGAAAATATAATTAGTTAATAAAAGTAAATAAAGTATATCATATAAAATCAAATATAAAATGAAATTGCAGAATAAAACTGCATAGCTATAAATTATGGAAAAAAATAAAGAAACAAAAATATAATTTGGTAAATATATGTTTTATTTTAATTTTTTTATTTATTTACTTTATAATAGTGTGTTCTCTGCCTTTTAAAGTTTTGTACTAATGTTGAGCCTAATCTCGGTTGGTAAGTTTTATTTTATTTTATTTTATTGGTGCATAAAATCAAAAAGCATACTTGCAGCTGTAGATCTTAAAGAACAGCCTGGAGCATACCGAGATAGACACTCTGTAATGTATGATGGTGCTAGAACTTTAAAAACCAGGAAAAGAATTTTAAAATCAGTCCTAAAAGAGACTGGAAGCCAGATGCTAGTAGCTGTTAGAACTCTGTTGCAGCCCAATGAACAGCGAGTTACAGTCAACAGTTTCACACAAGAGGAAGTCAGAGAAGTCTTGGTACGATATGAATGTAATAAGTTTTAATCACTTTGAATCATTTCTATTTAACCAAATGTTCTTGCAATATTAAGGACAACGTCAGTGTAACTGTACAGTAAACTGTAAAAATGAAGTTGTAAAATTTTTCATGGTAATAATAATAATAATTATTAAAATATGTATTTCTCTCTTTTCCTTGTTTAGTCAGTAATAACACAGAACAGGCTTACAGGCTTTTTATATCCAATAGATAAATGCCAAGTAGAATGAGAATAAATTTTTTTAACACCAACAATCTGCCTTAGGGGGTGGAGTAATGCTATTGATTTGCTCGCTGGGGACGGATCTCGCTCACTCTTAATCATTGAGAAAACATAATCGGACCAGGCCAAGGCTAGTAATGTCGACTGCCAATCGAAAAAGGCATTCCCTCATATAGGATTCATCTTTAATCTTTATGAATTATGAATACAGTGCTGTGGTCGGGAAAAAAGCTGCATTTGAATAAGCCCTCTGACCAGCTCATGTTTATTTTAAGAGCTCTCTTTCACTCCTTTACTTTTGCCTTTTCCTTCTGTTTTACTTTGACAATCAAAATTGCTGTTATAATATTAAACAAGGTCATTTACATTTGCCTGCTGAATTTAATGGTGCTGTATTGATCTGTGGGTGTCACAGTATCCTCATTAAATCACTGATGGGACACACACACACACACACTCACCAAAACACCCGCACAGCTTCTGTGACTCCTCTGATCTGTGCACTATTTATGAGGTTCTTGTAAAGGTATTTACCGATTCCTGGAAAGATGCTTTTAAATTTTAAATGAGACTCACTCTTGAATGTTAGTGAGAGAAAGTCAATGCACAGAAGCTGCACACACACACACACACACACACACCTATCATGTCAACCTTTTCAAAAGGCGCTGCAGGTTGGTGGGCGTGTTGTCATGTTGCTATGCTACCTGAATGTCAAGCAGAATGTCAGAGTGATGGGCGTATATGAATGCAGAAATGACCGTAACCCCCCTCCTCCCCCCTTCTTTTTTTCACATCCCTGTATCCTTTCATTCTTCATCAACGTAGTTGAGGGATACTTTACCATCAGCAGCATCTACTGCACACTCTTAAAGGTGGATACATCTTAACAATAAGGATGCACAAACTGAATCAGCTAGAACTGAATTTGGCAGAACAGCCAATTTATTCTTTATGTCACAATTTTATGACTTAAATAGCATAAACCATGTACATGCACTCATAGCATCATCATCCATGATTCATTGTGCTAAACAACCTTTGATATAGCACTTTATTTGATTAATCTCATTTAATTAGACTGACTTTTTAAATGCCAGTTCATCTCCATTAAAGACCAATAAATGTGATTTAAACTGGAACTTTGGCTAATAGAATGTACCGGAAATGCCCTCATTTAGCCCACATTGTGAAGATGCTAATACAAATCTGCCAGTTTTGTTGCAAAGAAATCCATACAAATGAGCGTGTTGTTCACCCCTACTAAAATAATAAGTTAATAATAAGTTATGTTAAAGGTCATTTATTTACTAATTAAAGGGTTAGTACAGCCCAATATGAGACAGTCGATTCTTTTTTAGAACTTATGTCAGAGGCTTTGTTTTGATGACGATGACGATCATAACGGTTATAATAGAGGTAAGGGGTCCTTCGTTAAGCCCAACCTAATCATGGTCTGCACCTCTTGTTAAACAAGCATTTACACCCTTCATCCAAACCTTGTATTAGATCCCCTTTAATTTGGATTAATTGAAAAATTACCATAAGCGAAGGTCATTAAAGTTATTACATTGCCAGTGATGGGAATTAAAATCCCTCATCTTGGACCTCTTACACATACATAAAATAAATGGATGGACTCTGAATTGCTGTAGAGAAAGAGCTGCACCAGAAAACGGATGGGACTCAAAATATGTCAGTGGCACAGATTTACTACAGTCCTGAATGTCTATTTACATTTATACATATGTACACTGTAAATGAATACTGGAGTCATCCAGACTCAGAGTGAACACATAATGAATCGTGTAGAAAACTTAAAAGTGTAAACAAACTAAAATATGTTTTAGATTTTACTTCAAAGCAGACACACAACTGATGTCTCAAACACATTAAGGGGGCAAGAAATACAAGTCATGACCTCTTGACAAGACAACTGTTAACTGAAAGCCATTCCAGGTGACTACCTCATAAAGCTGACTGAGAAAATGCAAAGAAAGCTGCATCTAAGCCAGAGGTGTCTACTGTGAAGAATGTAAAATATAAACATATTCAGGTTGTTTATCACTTATTGTTTATTAAATAATTACATATGTGTTTATACATAGTTTTGGATGACTTTAGTATTAATCTACAATGCAGAAAATTTTTTAATAATTAAAAAACACTGAATGTCCAGAACGTGTGTCCAAACTTTTCACTCTTACTGTATGTAACAGTATCACTAGTTGATAATAAATCACTTTTTACACAAAACAAATGAATGTAATCATGCAAAGTAAACAGATAAGTGTAAATTAATGTACATCCACTTACTTTTGACACCAACAAGTACTGAAAAGGGAGTAATGTTTACCTAATTATTGTTTGCTTTTTTTCTTCTTCTAAAACTACATGCAACTAAACTGATATAAAACACAGCTTTTATTCTAAGTTGATAAGAAATAAAATGGAACAGTCTAAGATACAGTAGTGCTTAAGTTGTCCAACCTTTAGAATTTTCAATTATTTTTGCAAAAATGAGCATAAGTTAGATTTAAATACATGAATAGATTTATGACTAAAATTTGATTTTAATACATGTTAAAAAACTAGATAAAGAGGCAAAAAAAAATATTTTTTTTTTTTATATTGAATTAATTGTCAGTATTATATATCTGTGAAAGGTATTTGTCAGTACCAGTTGTGACACACTTGTTGCAATAACTGCAAATAAATGTTAAAAGCTGTTGATCAGTCTTGCACATCAGTTTGGAAGAATTTGACTCATTTTTCCCTAGAGAACCGCTTCACAATGTTTTGACTGAATTTAAGTTGGGCCTTTTGACTTGGTCATTCTAAAGCATTAACTTTATTTTTCTTTGCTAGAATGATTGTGAGCTTAGCATGTTCTGCTAAAATGCCTACATTTTCTTAGGATTCAGTTGTCTTTACACCTTCCTTTAAAATTTGCTGGTATAACTCAGAATTCATTGTTCAGTGATGGCAAGTCAGTCTGGCCCAAGCACATCAAATCTGGCCCAAGTCGTGATACTACCACCATCATGTTTCACAGATATGATAGGATTCTTTTACTGGAATACAGTTTGGATCATTTAATTGAAAAATTCCATTATGGTCTCATTTGTCCACAAAGAATTTGTACAACAGGGTGATTTTTGTTAACAGACAATTTGAAGCTTGGCTCTTGGACTGATCTTTGATGGTTGACCAATCCTAGTCAAGTTTTTGAATTTTATCCATTTGTACATCATTTCTGTGACTGTGGATGGATTTTGTAACCTTTTCCACCATGATGAACCAAGTGTCCAAGTATCATTTTGAGGTTAGATGCCTTGCAAAAGGGCACTTCAGCAATGGACTGTTGTAAAGTGGATTGATTGGTCGTTATGACCAATTATAATATTTTAATTGACTTCTTTTTGTTTACTTTTAGGATTGCATGAAAATCTGATAATGCTGATATATAAAAAGTAAGTGAGTTGAGCTAACCTGCAGAATAAAGTTTGGTTCTACAAGTTCTACCCTCAGACTCCAGAGGGTTAAATGGTAAATTTTTTAACAGATGGCAAAAATCGGTCTTATGTACATTATCTCCCCATTATATCTTTAGAAAAATGTCATATTTACTTTAAAACATTAATTATTCTGATCACTTATAAAAATGCAGAACTGTCCTTAAAATCACCATCCACAATAAAGCAAAAGAGTCATACTAGTACTATGATGCAAAAATCTACATGTTTTCAAAACTTTATCAATTTTATGACAGTTTTTTGCATGAACCTGTACAGGGACTTTCATAGCAGATTAGAAACCAAACACATCTTCCCCTCTCTTCAGTCACCATGTTGTTGATGATGATTTCTGAGTTCTTGTTTGTTTTGCATCAAGGGTTTTAATCTTGTTTTATGCTCCAAATTATCATTTAATGAATTTATAGCTTGGTTTTTGAGAACATCAGGCCTCCTAATAAGATTGTTAGTCCGCTGAGAAGCATGCCACACTCATTACATTCTTCAATGCCATGATTAAGTTGATTTGCTGGGCAAATCCATCAAAAAGAGAGGCGAGCATATATAAACCAATACACATGCACACTCTAATGTGATTATGTGGTTTAATAAGTTATTAATATAGTTCTTACTTTGTGAAAGCAAAAAATTAGGCCACACAGAATGGCCTTTAATACAGGGCAGCTGATCACTGAGCAAGCATGTAGAATGCATTTTATGTTTTGGATATGAGTTTAGCTTGAGCCATTCCACTGGATTATTTGTAGAGAATTAGTGGCCTAGTTGATTACACAGTGAAATTGTTCAATAGTAGCTCAACTAATTATAAGGACATTCAAGGTAGGTTTAATCTCATACCTTCTAAAATTACACAAACTGCAAATGAAGGCAAATTGCTAATGTATTACTGAAAGGTTTATGGTATTATATATATATATATAATGTCTTTACAATATAATGGTGCCATTAGTCAAAATAAAAGTCCTAACATGTTTTGCAGAAGGATTTAAAATAACTGCATTTTGTTCCAAACCTTCCAATAAAATTCCTAAAAAATCAATTACATTTTTAACATTGAACCATCTGGAGTCTGAGTGTGTTTCAGACACTCTGATGTAGTCTGATATGACTTGACTTTTTTACAAATTACACCCATCTACAATATTTTTTCCCAAGGTGTTACACAGACTTCTGTTCAGCACAAACTCAGCAACAACAGAGTCAAAACAGTAAGAGTGTCATAAATCTATATTCTGATTAAATCTGCTCTAAACTTAGATTTTTCAAAAACCTGTTTTCAGATGTGCCGATATGTTGTGAAAAACACTCTAAACATTTCTAGTCAAGACTTTTGAGCTCAGAACTGAATAAACAGAGGTGTTGGCTACAGACTGCTCATTACAGTTTTTACACATTGTGTGTGCTTTTATTTCTAAAGCTTAACAAATGTAAGTGACACTCTGTTTTCAATCAGCCACTAACCCTACACTGAAAATTTATGAGATAGGTGTGAAACACTCAGGAGAGGTCTACTGTTAAGTTTCACCTCAGGTGAGAGTTCTTTGTCAACATTCCACAGATTCCTGGCAGCTGGAACCCACCAATGTAATGTTTGGAATTACCAAGTCATTATTATACGAATGACAGCTTGTTTGTTTTGGCGGGAAAATATCCGCAACTGTGTAACTCGCTCTCACAGATGTTGTCTCTGCTTATTTAAGCTCATTTCAGAAGAATCTTAAAATATATTTTGATATTAAGCCACATACATATTTGGGGTATGTTTCATTTAGTTTCTAGAATAAAATCTTGCAGTTATATAAGTGTTTAGATGGAATTTCATTCATTTGCCCCCAGTGGAAAAGCCAATTCCAGAGGGTTAAAGAAGCTTTAGATTAGATTCAACTTTGCCAAAGTGATGTGCACCCAATGGAATATGATCTCCACATTTAACCCATCCATGCAGTGAAACACACACACTAGTAAACACAATAGGCTGTGAGAATATGTGTCCCAATCAGTGGGCAGACTTATCCACGGCACCCAAGAAGCAGTTGGGGGTTAGGTGCTTTGCTCAAGGGCACTTCAGTCATGACCTGTCAGGGGATCAAACAGGCAACCTTCCAGTCATAAGACCAGCTCCTTTACCACCAGGACACAGCTGCCCCATTACTACTTTTAACTTTTATGTATATAATGTATATGCGTTTAAGGAAGCCTTATTTTTAACTTTGCATCTTGGACTTTGTTGACAGTTTCTTTGGGCATCTCTAGACTAGTTTGGATGCCTGGTGTTTTTTTTTTAATATACAGTACATGTAAACTAAAGCCAACACTTTTTGTATCAGCAGTTGAATTTCTTGTGGTCTGATAATGAGATGGCTTTGCACTTTCTGTCACTGATCCAGAGCATGATTGAAATGACAGCTGAAAGGAAAGATGAAAAAAGACATTATTTTCATGCCAACATGAACTGTCCATCTTTCTCTCCCCTCCCTATTCAGCTGCAGATATATGTCAAAGGAAGCAGCCCAAACGACGTCTTAATGGTGTCAGTTCTGCTATTATCGACCACAGCCACCTCCTCTGAGCGCCGGGCTTGTCACCCAAAAATGTCACCCGCATCCTCCGTCACTCCAAACCATGGAACAAAAGACAAAACGGACATATGTGGGGGAGTGAAAGATCTTTAATGTCAATGACTTATGCAGTAATCCATAGCTGTGAAGTAGGCCCGGTCCAAAGCAGGTCCAATAATATTCTATAGTTATTTGAAACAATTGTTTACATTGCAGCTATATTTGTCTACAGTTATATGTGGCTCCTTTTGGTATTGTATATATTTGCATATAGTAAAAGTCAAAAGATTGGACACACCTTCTAGACATCCAAACTATGAGTAAACACATCTGTAATTATTTAGTAAACAAACCAGAACATGTTTATATTTGACATTCTTCACAGTAGGCACCTCTTGCTTAGATGCAGCTTTCTTGGCATTTTCTCAATCAGCTTTATGAGGTAGTCACCTGGAATGGCTTTCAGTTAACAGCTGTGCCTCGTCAAGAGTTCATGACTTGCATTTCTTGCCTCTTAATGTGTTTGAGACATCAGTTGTGTGTCTACTTTGACGTTAAATCTAAAACATGTTTTGGTTTGTTTATCACTTTTAAGTTTACTACATGATTCCTTATGTGTTCCTTCATAGTCTGGCTAAAAGTAGTTCAGGCTGAAACACTGTAAGATGAATGTGTGGAGCTGTAGATTGAATAAGCACTTATATGTAAATACATCGATCTCAAAAACAGTGCATTTGAAATGTGTTGTTTTTACAGTTGTGATATGTGAATTCACGGGCCTGGTGATATCATCTGTGTGCAGCTTATTGCATTAAAACTGTTGTTCATGTCCATGAGAGTCAGAAAAGATGTTTAAAACTCATAGAAAACTCATTTAAAGTCAGAGTCAGTGTCACTGAAAATGCTGACATTCCTAATGCCAGCTGCATGGAATGATGGGTAAACGTATAGATGGAAATGAAGGCTTCTGCTTGAACAGAACAGATGCCAAACCAATCTGTACAGTAATAGTGAAAACTATTCAGAGTGCGATAGTGTAATTTGTCAGCTACAGGCTTGTGGTGGGCATCAGAAACACGGCAGGCTGCTTGTTGACACTTGCAGACAGATTCAGATTTATTCTTCTTCTAAATTAATGAATTCATTTCTCTCACATTGCAGGACAGGTTTGTCCACAGAAAGCGTTTATGAACGACTGGCTATCAGTTTGGGAAAAGTGGAAACTCCAAACCTGCTTATATTTTTTAGGAACCACTCCTCTAGATCGGTGGTTCTCAATCCTAGTCCTGTAGTACCACTACTCTGCAAGTTTTAGAGCAGGGGTATCAAACTTCAACCCTGGAGGATCCCTGCACACCTGATTCATCTCAGCAGGTTTAGTTGTGTCCGAGCAGCAAGATCACTAAACTGTTGACCTTCAGGACTGGACTTTGACACATATGTTTTAGAGATTTCTCTGCTCCCAGCACACCTTGCCCAACTACTGTAATAAACTAATGAACAAGTCTTTCCTGATGTGGGAGAGCACTACAACATGTAAGGCAACAGTTCTCCATGACCAGCACTGAGAACCGCCATTCTCATTCTACAGCTTGAATAAATTTAGTTTTAAGTCTGAGACTGCTACACCAGAGCACCTCCCATAGGAAAAGAAAGGCATTTCTAGTCTAGTCAAGTCAGACTTATTTATATAAAGCTTTTTACAGCCACAAAATGTCACAAAAAACTTTACAGGGTTAGTAATAACAACACAAAAGGACCAGCGAGCAAGCCAACGGTGACAGTGGCAAGACTCTCTCAGAGCTGGAGGAGGAAACCTTAGGAGGAACCAGACTCACAGACCCATCCTTCTTTGGTCAACTACTGATAAGTTCTTGATAGACAGTCATCATACAGTTGAATGATGCTGTGTTCAGGTCAGTGATGATATAGTTACTTTGAAAAAGTAATCCGATTACTGATTACTGATTACACCTTTAAAAAGTAACTTAGTTACTTTACCGATTACTTGATTTTAAAAGTAACTAAGTTAGATTACAAGTTACTTCATTAGTTACTTTCAGAGGCTGCAGACATCACCCCCCCCCACACACACACACACACCTATCTACATAAAAAATAACACACAAATATTGGAAATGCATGTTTAACAGCAACAATGTATCTCTTGACATTTAAAGTTGAACTTAAAAACTATTTCCAGAAAAAATACATGTTTTATAAATAAAAAAGACGGGTTCTCTTGAATTATCTTAAATGTATATTTTTAAATAGAAAATAAAATAGTCTTTAATGACTTCATTTAACATAAATACTTGTTTTTATAAATCTTATAAATCTTATATATCTTATAAATCTGCCCTCACATATTTAACTGTTAACACTGTTTTGGCAAAACTGAACATTAAACCTGTTGTTAACAGCATTAGAGCAGAAAGGAGTGGTTTTACAAAACAAAACACAATTTTTTGACTATTGGTTTAAGATATTTTGATTGCATGAGACAGTTTTTGTAATATTTTGGTTTAAACTAGATAAATTAATGTTTCTTATGTGTTAGTTCATAGTGTAGTAGTATCAGTATAAAGGGTTATTGTCTCTTTAAGAAAAACACTGCTGTGTTTTAATGAGTTTGCACGGAGTCTAAGGGTGTGGAAGACCGTAGCCAGCGTTTTTGTTTGATAACCCTTCCCTTCATTGTTTACATTTGCATCACAATCCCGCAAGAAGGAGTAAAATCGCAAGAAGAAAGTAAAAATATTGTAGTGTCAGCTTAACCGAGGCCACAAACTGTCAGTGATGTCACTTCCCAGAATCCCCCGCGGGTTTTGCATAATTAGGGACTGTTGTTTTTTGCTAAGGATAATTCTGTTAAGTGAGTGTTTTGTGTTAGTTTAGTGTCATTATTGTATAGTTATCTTCTCATGTTCTCTTACATCACTTACTGACCCCTGTTTGCAGGCTTACCATTATTGAGACGTACAGAAATGTTGGGGACATCAGTATTTCGGTTCAGAATGTATTGTGATATGCAAACTTTGTGCTAAGTCTTGTTGGGACAGCAATGAAGAGACCGTTTAATGAGATACTGAATCTGTATTGGCTTTTCTCTCTATCTCTATATGTGTTTATATATATATAAAATGGGAAATGATAAAAAGTAGTAACGCGCCGTGACTTAGGTGAGTAACTTTAATCTGATTACTCGATTGGAAATAATAACGCGTTAGATTACTCATTACTGGAAAAAATGGTAATATTAGAGTAACGCGTTACTGCCATCACTGGTTCAGGTACTAATAGAGTAACAGAATGTAAGAATGGTAGTAATAATCATAAAAAAAATCTTAGCAGCAAATAGAGTCCATATAAACTCCACTCTAGTCAGTAGTGAGTGGCATCTGGAGCAGGTCATCACTGCCTGGTGATCAGCTGGTCTAAGGTTGGCATCATGCAGAGATAGTAGACAAGCTTCAATCAGTGCTGGGCTGGACCGGTGGTAAACGACTCAGATGAGATCTCTAACATCTCTGTACCTTCTTCAAGACAACAATAAGATCAGATAGAAACACAAAAAAGACTTTAGTCTCCTCCTTCTGTGATATTTGTCCTCGGGTTTGCCAACATAACAATATTCCATTAAGTCCAGTATGAGCTCAACAACTGATCCATCAATCTTCTCAGTTTTGATGATGTGAATGACTTTTTATCTGGGACAGAAGTGTCTCAGGCCTCCTTTTTGTCTCAGGCTATTTATCCTAAAGAGTTTTAGGAGGATCTCTATTAAGTCTCCTGAACCATAGAAAGTACAATGTGAGTGTGGTGTTCCCCTGGCAAACAGATTCTTCACTGCAATGTAGTTAAAAAAGCCATCTTTGTGTGTTTTCAAGGCTTCCGTGATGGTGTACAGGAGTTGGCATGGTGTAGAAGCCCTGAAGCTACTCTTAGTGAATTGCCTCTCTTATTGGAACAATAAGTAGTAGTCAAAAGAAAATATTTCAATAGCTGCCACAATGGGGTTTTTGAGCAATGACATTGAAAAGCTATTTTTGGCTCTTTAAAGAACTATGTTTAAAAAAGAGATTTGTGATTGTGAAGAACACTTTAAATATCTTAAAGGATTGATTTAGAGATGCTAAACCAGTGATAGTGTTCTTCCTTAGAACTATGTTGAATTTCAGTGAAATTTAAAAAGCCTCTTCACATGTGTACATCTCATTTATAAAAATTGATGAAAAAAAGAAACATCCCATTGAAAGTTGCCATTTTTTAGATATTTTGAACATTGTTCCACATTCATTAACTGTTCTGGAGCAAAAACTTCATCTTAAAACCCACTTACACAGATTCTAACATTCAACAATCTTTTATTATTTGGGATTTGTGAAGATTATGATGATGATGGAGCCATCGTTCTGTTTATAAAAAATTTAACCATAACCAAAAATTTAACCGTATTTTCTACAGAATCAAGCTGGCACTTCACTTCTGCTCTCTATTCCTTTGATTATCTTCTTGGAGAAATAAAAGGCAGTCTCTTGACAGAAATGTTTGGTTAATGCAAGTTTTTTCCTCAGAAGAGTAATTTTAGTGCTAGTTATGCTACTTATAAGAGCAGGAGTCAGGATGCAAACGAAAGACTTTATTATATAAACACAAGCAAGAAATAAAACACTGGTGGCTACCAAACTGAAACAAAGTCAAGGCTGGGGATTTGCTGAAAACATAATACTGTGAGTGACCTACATACATGAACATAACCCTGACATTTCACTAACATACAATAACGTTAACGAACCTTTACAAACATTCACAACATTCAATGACTGACAAAGGACTCAGACATGAGGAAGCTTAAATAACACACTTAATCAAAGGGGAATGAACAAGCAGGGCTGTGAGACAGGAGGATGTGACGAGGGCAGGAACATAGAGGTATGACATGAATGTAAACAAAAAGCACATGGCAACAAGACACGTGGACAGAGACAGCACATAGGGAATTAAAACACAAGCATGATGACCATGGCGCAGGGCCAGGCAGTTTACTTCCACACCAATGGTTCTAGACTCTGTTTATCCCTAAATGAGGAGTAAATCAGCCAGTTTGCAATGTTTTCCCTGAAGTTCCTGGATAATAACTCACAATCTGAGATAAACATACTGGACAGTCACTGTCGTTGGGGTGGGACCCTGAAGAGTACATTTTCAGTAACTTTTAGTTAGAACTTAATTGCTTCCATTATGTAATGACTCCATTCATGCTTCCCTGACTCCAGACTTGCTGTAGTGTTTGAGATATAAAAAGATAAAAAATCTGCTCCTTTCTGCTGGAAAAGTGAATGTAGAGAGTGTTTTTGAATGTGGCGTTGTTCCTTTTTCAGACCGTATGGGGTGTATACACAGAGCTTAAGAGGTTAGAGTGTTCCAAAATCAATTACATCAGCTTTAATTTGGAGTTCGTCATTCCTTGTTTCCCAGAAACATCCGTTCGGTGTTCATGGTGAGAAGCTCTTACCCTCTGAGCCATAACTGTTCTGGTGTGCTAATGAAAGAAAGACCTTTTCCTAATGATCAAGGCAGCTATGAAAACATCATATCTGCCCTGTAACTGCTTATGGATTTCTTAGAGAATGCTCTGTACACACTAACACATTCATTTGCAAACGTCGAGTTGAGGCAGTCGAGTCGCTAGCAGGGAGAGAATGAATAATTTCTTGTGTGAATAGATATTTCTCTAGCCTCAGATGCATTTAGAAAACTTACCATGCATACTAATAGCTCATTCATATTCTTGTGTTAGTCTTAGAGAACACTCCGAGACCAGTCAAGTTTGTCAGACACGGCTCGTACACGTATGTGCTTGAGTAAATGCGGGTGTCAGGGGTGCGCTATTAAAATTGTAATACACTGTAAGAATTGCTGTGCCATTGTTAAACGCTGCCACTTGAGTGAGTAGCAGCTTCATTGGTCTGTATATGTGCGCTTTCTACTTTTTTCCCTTATAATTATCTCTCTTATTCTGTTTTGTTTGTTGTCTCTTCAGTATGAAGGTCAGGTCTGAGAGATTTGTACGTTCATACCCCGTAAAAAAGAGAAGCATACAGGTATAAACATGAATACCACTGTTATATTGTCCAATTATTTGATTTTTTTTTAAAAAAGACAGTAATATGCTCAGTGCACTAGAAATAAATCTTCCAACAAGACAAATTAAACATGAACAGCTATCATTAATTCAATTTTAGTTACTTCTCATTTATACAAATATTTTGCATGTAATAGTGTATAAAGTTATCATTGGTATAAGCATATATTTTCTGCCAGTATTACAGTCAAATTGAGTCAAAAATGTGGTTATGAAGCAAGGATCATCATCATGTGTTGCTTCTTATTGTATACACATCAGGGGTGCGTTACCCAAAACGTTCTTAACGCTAAGTACTTCGTAAGCTCGTACTTACGAACATTCTTAAATTTCCACGTTTTTTCAGAAAGCCTTCATAACCCATGTAGTACTTAAACTCGTTCGTAAATCTACGAGTGGTCTGACCCTCACGTAACTTGCTAAGTTGTTCTTAACTTGAAGTTCACGTGCAGTTCTGTCTGAAAAACTAAAGAGGGCGCTGATCATCCTTTGAAAAACACAACACTCAGCACACGCGTGTATATACAAACAAGAATTCATGAACATTTAAATTTTCTTTTGAAAGTGTAATTGCGTCACGTAAATAAGAGCCAGCGTCCTTAGTTCAGTACTGCACATACATGTACTTATTAAGCTGAAATTATTGTCTTCACGAAATAAAAAAACTAAGATTGCTTAAAGTACAATATATTATTTATTGATATACACATATAAATTACATAAATGCACTGGGGTTTTCAGTGTAACAGTCGTAGTAGTGAATTAATTACTTCGCCTACCTTTTAACCAATCAAATTCACTGATTAATAATGGACATGTAACCAAGAGGATTTGCTTATTTATAGGTAGGCTTGGCATTCGATGAACAGCAACTGCAAGTGAAATGTTTTTATTTTTTTGCATGTATGTAGTGTAATACTTTTTTGATGTTTGGTTTTATAATTATTGTTTACATAACGATACGTTTTAATAATGAAGAAATGTATGTAAATCGGTGGTTCAGTTTTCGACTGGCTGAGCCTATTTGACGCAGACACGAGGGCGGAGTCAACTAAGTGCTGCTTAGGGACTTGTTTGTAAGTTTGGAAGATAAGAAGGCTTTTGGGAAACAGTCGGAAAAATCGCGTTCTTAAAGTTACGTCGTTCTTAAAGTTGTTCGTAAATCGCTAAGTTCAATCGCTTTCAGGAAACGCACCCCAGGCTAATAATTATACTGTTAATAAAAATGTGAAAACAATGACTTTTCCTTATCGTCCATGTCCATAGCAGTGTCTGTCTATACAGTAATACTGGATGTGAATGAACCTTTCCAACATGGCTTTCATATGAATAAAAAAAGAGTTAAAATGCTATTCTCATAAATCTAATGTATTGAATTAAAACAATCATATTTCCTCTTGTGGATTTGGTCCATTTAATGGGGAATTTGATGAGCTATATTTCCACTCAAGTAGGCTAAAACATTTATTTGTTTGTAAATACAGTAAATTTTCCATCATGCATCCAATAAAGAAAGTTTTGGGCAGTTATAAGAAGCATAGAGTTGAAAAGTGTACAGTACCTCAAACATTGTTGTGTAGTTAGGGTGTTGTTAGGAGTTTTTAGGAGGGCTATAGTGGCCCCATAAATGTAAAAAAAAAAAGAAAGTGAAAGTAAACTGATGGGTTTTTTTTTCCCCGCCTCCTTATTCTGATATTTCTTTGACATTTGTCAAGCATCCTCTTGAATGATGTTCCTTCACATTGTTTTAAGATGTCAGTGATGGTCCAGACAGAATTATAAGCTGCCACTTGTAATGTACCTAAAACAGAAACCGGAACAACTTTTTTAATGAAGAAAATACTTCAAATCAGATTTGAATATGCAAATTCTTAGTCTTGGAGACTCTTAATAATAATTACAATAATGTATAATATAACTACTATTACTACCACTATTACTGCTATTTATCATCATCATCGTCATCATCAGAAGAAGAGTTTTGTATATTTTATAATGTGGTATCATTTTTTCCAGATCCTGAGAAACATTGGGATATAAACTTGAGTTGATTTTGCCCACCCTTAGTTAAATCAGAGATGTGTGCAGCAGCTCTTTTCACCTGTCATGTTCCATTAGAGTGTGCAGTCAGTGACCTTGGGCTGTCTCCCCCTGCATTAGGGCTGGGGCGGGGGCTGGTGGGGAGACGTTGTCTCAGTGTTATGTTAACATAATGATAATGCTGTGAAATCAGGCCCTCGCCCCGCGCCCGCCGCTCATTACGCCTCTCCAAATTCATTTGCAAGGTTGATTCTGCCCCGATCATGCATACGGCGCACGCTAACCTGCTCACTCAGACATCAGCCACACTAATGCTCTTAGACACACAGACACATATACAGAGAAATGGATATCCTAAAGAAAAATAACACTGTTTAAGATCAAAAGTCGAAAAGTTGATTCTGTTTTTGTGTATTTTTTGGCTTTGCAGTCAGTAAAAGAGAGATATTTTTCTTTTTCAGAGGTAAAACACTGCATTAAACAAATCAATAGATGTTGATGGAGGAGTACTAATGGTTGGTATCCAGCATGCAGATGGAAACGTACAGGTTTATACTGAAAATGAGTATCTGGAATGAGATGAAAGAGTTTTCAGGTAAACAAAGTCATAAAAGAAGAACGAAGAGAAATGCATTTCTAACTGTGGAGGAAACAGTCAAGGGTGGGAGGGATAAAGAACTGCATTGGTGTTAACGCAAGGTGACAGCTAATAGCCTTTTCCTTTGTGCATGTTCTCTCTTTCTTCACATTGATCTAAATAAGTCACAAATCAGTGTGTTAGGCTTTGTTTGGAGACTGCTGTCATTGTGACAAGCGAGCATGCTTTAATGATTGATTCAGTGGTTACGGGAGAAATGAGAAAAGCCAAATTGGAGAGAAAATGAGGGAGAAAAAAGGAGTGGGCCAGTACAGACAGGCAGTCTAAATAAAGTCACACTTTCTCACTTTTTTTGTTTGAAACCTTGGTTGAGCAAAGCTGTGTAAAGTTTGTGATTGTTGTTTTGAGCTTGATGTATGCAGACTGTAACATAATGAATTTGAGTTGCTGCAAGTATTTGTTTATTGTATGTTTGGAGAAAAAATGGTAAAATTTCATAAAAGAAGAAAATCTGTTAAAAAGGAGGTGGACAGCTCATGCTTTGGGTGTGAGATGTCGTCTGTGGTATGATGAGCATTTCGCTAAATATAAAAAGTAAATCAAAGTAAATTCCAAAACAATCTAGAACCTGACATCACACTGCTGGTGAAGCTACAATAGACTAACTCAAGAGGTTGGTCAAAACATCAAAAACTGTGGATAGACCGCAAAAGACCAATGCATGCAAGATGGTCTAGGAATTGTACAGGACTAGAAGTCTTTTGCAAGAACTGAACGACTCTTAACTGGGTATAAAAAGCTTTTACTTGCTCAACAAAGCAGGTATGTCTAAGTACAGGTCCCGTTTGAATGGTGCCTAAACTTTTGTTTTATGACTATACTGAAACTGTACAAAATATAAATAATAAGTAATGTTGAATGAATGTTACACTTATATAGTGCCTTTCTCAAACCGAAGGACGCTTTAAAATTGACACACTCCATTTACACACACTCAACCACGGCAGCTAGTTGCTCTCAGCAAACTCTCAACCAGAAGCAACCGTTCACCTGGAGGACTGCATCGAGCACTAGGAGGATCACCCAGGACAGAGTGCCAACCATATCTGTACATACATTCATACATATTCATTCACACACACCAGGGTAATTTTTTTAAGAGTGTCCAATTCACCTGATGTTTTTGGACTGTGGGAGGAAACTGGAGTTCCCGGAGGAAACCCACACAGACACGGGGAGAACATGGTAACTCCGCTCAGATGTGGACTCAAACCCAAGACCTCAGCGCTGAGAGGCAAACATGCTAACCATTAAGCCACCGTGCCGCCCATTTTGCTTACAATTTTTTTTTTATTTTAGTTTAACTTTATGCTTTTTTAGACATTATTCACTTACGTGGGAGTGTAGTGGAAGTCTGAATGCACCACTGGGATCCAAACAAAAGGAATTTAATACAATAAAACACAAAAGAAAACAACTGAGGCAGTAAATCAAAACAAAACAACACTGAGAACATTTGATACTTATAACACAAGAATAATTAATGACAGACAAAGCGCTGGAGACATGAGGATGTTTAAATAACCCACTTAATCACATTGGGAGAACAAACTGGGCTGGATGATAACACAAGACAGGTGTGACCACTAACATAACATAATGAAAGAACAGGGCGGGGACACAATAACAGCACATGTGGACATAAACAAGGTGGGGCTGGGACGTGGCAGAGGCGGGGGTGTGGCAGCTATTTACCATAACACATTTTCACTGGTCTAACCAAATCTTTGCCTGCAAGTGTATTTTGTGCATTTTTCTACTACATTTCTTTGATCGGGATGTGGACTTGCCTATATGTTTTGTAGATATTAGGATTGTTTATGTTTATAGCTGAGTAGACATGAATTGCATTCCCACAAGTGTTTCACACGAGTGCATTCATTTATCCTACAAATTGCACGCTTTGGCTGAAAAGCAAAAATAATAACATTGCTTATTGAAATTGGTCACCAGCTGATTTGGCTATTAAAAAATCAGAATTGTCCATAAAAACTATTCTGCATTCCTATCATTACAAAAATAATGGTAGCAGTATTTTAAATACAATGTCTGTAGTATATTTTTGCATTTATATTACTATCATTCTCTCTCATAGCAGTGTAGCTATGGTCACACCAATGACTATATACCATCTGGACACAGCATCATCTCTAAAAAGTGAGACAACCACAAGCCTAGTGCCTCTGCTGGCTGGCATTAGTATTATGTGTAGCTCCACCCATTTCCTTGTGTTTTCATCTACAGCATCTGATTCTACAGTTACAAAATTAGTCTTTAAAGCATTATTGTACTATTTTATAACAAGGCATTGTTACACAAATTTGTGTGGAAAATGCTGCTTCAACCAAGGTTGCCAGATGCACATTTTTCCTGCCACTAATGGGCTAAATTGAAAATGCAGTCATGGGTGACAATACAAAGGTCTAGGTGCGTATAATGGCACATTTACAAGACACTTGAATTTTCTCAGATGCTTCACTAATGCTGTTTTATTTAGATATTTTTGATTTTACTGAGAGTCTAAGAAAATAAATAAATAAATAAAATAAAGTGTGAAACTAAAGCAGGGGTGTCAAAATCCAGGGCTGGAGGGCTGAATTCCTGCTCAGTTTGGTGATCTTCCTGGTCAGACACACCTGATTCAACTCGGGTTTAGTTGTAGTGTCAGAGCTGAGAAATTAAAAAAACTGTCCAGGACTGGAGTTTGACACCCCTGAGCTAAACTTTAGTACCGTCTGAGTTTATTATTGGAATTTTATGAGAATCTTGGAGAAATTCTAGCTGCAATGCAAATGTTTTGTTCCAGAAAGGAACTTTTTGCCTTTAAGGTTGTCTCCCTTCTACGTTACCTCTTTAGAAATATCCCTACTCAGCTTTTAGTGATAAGAGAATTTTCCATGAGCAGACTGTCAGTGTTACAAACAAGCCTGACTGATGCTCTCCATTCTCCACTAGCCAGAAAACAAGCAAGTGAGCATCTTTCCTTTGCAAAGTATAGACAGTAAAACCTTCAATGTTAGCACTGCTCTTTTAGCAGTGGATGGTGTGTGGGCGTATGTGCTGGTCTCGCTTTCTTTCCTTTTCTCTCTCTTTCCTTCCCTCAAAACCCCCTCCTCTCATATGTATTTTTTTTTTCCACCGAGTGTTTTGTTGGCCTCCTGCGCTCCTCTCCTCTCATATCTCAGCCCCGGAGAAACCTGTCAGCAGAGAACATTAGTATTCGCTTTTCATCTCTGCCCCCTCGCGCTCCCTCTTCCCTCTTCAACATAAAAATAGTTTACGCCTCTGACAAGAAAATGCCTCTAATCCCGTGGTTTGTTGGAGAGCAAACACACGCAATTGGCCAGTCATTATTCTGTGTGGAATTTTCTTTGCGGGGTGTTTGTGGTCTCCATGGTGACTAAGTACAGCATACAGACACTATCCTCAGCACCCTCCCCTAATGCCTCTCTGTGCAGAGTAGCAGCAACAAGAGGAGAAATAAAATAACACTCGCCCGGACAAGCTGAGGCCTGCCGCACACAAACAGATAGCAGAGATGGGGGTATTATTCATGCATTCAGTAAGCAAGGCTTGTAGGCCTGGTGTCTGTGGCCCTCCTGTATTCATGTATCTATCAGGTAAAAAGGAAGCTTTGCACCATAACAGTATAAATGAGCTTGATTTAAAATGATGGATGAAAAATATTGCTGCTGTTGTGTTCCTGCTGCTTTGCTCTTTTGCTTTCACTGCACTTAATCAAAGCATTTATTGATTTTACTTGAATGAGCCACATAAACTGCGTGTTACTGCACAGAGATAATTTTTTACTGAAGTGATGCTTACTTGTGTATTAGATCTCAAAGAAATATTTCTAATTCATGCATTCAATCCATTCAAGGGTACATCTTCAGTATTTTTGGTTGAGGAACATTATGTTGTAATTAATATATGTGAAATAGTATTGAGTCCACTTACCCTGTCCTGACAGGTAGACGTAGGTTGACTCAATACCGGATGAAGTGGGAAAGGGGTGCATATGCCAAACTCCTCCAAATTCCATATCAATCTGAAAAACCCTTTCATCATGCAAAGAAAACTTTGGGTTTTTTGAGTGTTCCTGGTTCTATATAGAACCATTTTCTTTACAAAAGAACCCTTGAAGAACTATCTCTTTTAATACTGAAGGACAAGTTTTGGGTAATAAAAGTGCACACATAGTGCATGATCTGTATTTTTTTTTACAGATTTGTAATGTTATGGCTTTTGCTTTGAGCGTCCCTCAGGGGTGTATTCTAGGTCCTTTTTGGATTGATCTATGGTTTGTACAGATTTTTGTTCAGTAAACACTGTGTAATGGTTTTAATTTGATGCCTGCTTTGTGTGGATTGTGTGCACTTTTGTTTGTGTGGTTGGTATTAGTGTGAGGGCAATAGACTCAGGTATGATTTCACCCTCTGTGGACTCCAGCTGAGCTGTGTGGAATGGAGCTCAGTGTCTGAGAGAGATAATCGGACTCTCTGCCTCCCTCTGTCTCACTGCCTCTCGATCCATCTTTTCTTTCCACTGACGCCAATCTAACACCATGACAATCAATGAGGAGCAGGGGACAGAGGTGTGACCACCAAGTCTGAGACAAGTATCAAACAGAGTGTGTGTGTGTGTGTGTGTGTGTGTGTGTGTGTGTGTGTGTGTGTGTGTGTGTGTGTGTATCTAAGAGAAAAAGGAAAAAACCCATGAACATATGCAAATGCACTAAACTTCATGTTTATATACATTATGCATTTATGAGAATGCGCATGCATACAAATACATACATCAAGTCATGTACTGCACAGATGGTTTTCTCCTGTTCACACTGTTCTAGCTCATCTTCATATCCATGTTCTCCTTTTCTTTATCATACTTCCTGTCATGTATACACTCTTAGCAAAAAAAGGGTTCTATATAGCACCAAAGAAAGTTTTTTTGGCTCGTAACAATAGGTACAATTTTGGTACACTCTTAAAAAAGTTGGTTCTTTAGTAAAGAAAATAGTTCTATATAGAACCTTGAACTCTCAAAGAACCCAAATGGTTTATTGCATAATGAAAGAATAGAACCATCTACAGCACATTCTTCATCAATCTGAAGGACTTTGATCATGCAAAAGCCCCTTTGGGTTCTTTGAGTGTTCATGGTTCTATATAGAACCATTTTCTGTACTAAAGAACCGTTGAAGAACCTCTTTTAAGAGGGTAGTTAAATGTCTTCAATTTTTTTTAATTGCATCCACTTCTGACACCAATGTACACCCGCACACTCAGCTTGTCTAGTTCCTGTTGAGAAGTACTGCCAATAGAATGGGACTAAACATATCTAATGCCAGGCTAGAATGGTATACAACCCTGCAGCACTGAGCTGTGGAACTGTGTTCTCTGAAATGATGACACTCTGTCCAGTACTTCTCTTGATGAGTTGGGGATGAGGTGGGTTAATGATCATCTAACATCTTGACCTCACTAACGCTCTTGTTGAGGAATACAATCAAAATCCTCACAGCAATGCTCCAAAATCTAGTAGAAATCCTTCCCTGGACAGTAGGGAATACCATTTCAGAAGAAACAGTGAATGAGCAGGCATCCCAATACTTTTGTCCCAATAGTGTATATTCCCAGGGAATTTAAAAAGGACTTACTGGAGAGCTGTACCTTTTTTCCTCCAAAATCACTCCCTCTTTAGTTCTGTTCAGTTCCACAATAGCCTCAGATTTCTGACATTTTCGCTGAATTCCCTTCAGCATTCAACAACGCCTCTGTTACAATTCACAGCACTCACGTTTGTTTGTGAGATCGATAGGAGTGTGTTTGTGTGATGACTCTCTGTTCCATCTGGAGGAACATGTTTGCCCCACACGCTTAGCAGGGGTGTGATGCCATATCGGTGGGATGCGTATGCTTGGGTTTAGTCATAATGATGAGTGTAGGGATGGACTTCCGCCTGCATTACACATCATACTGTAAAGGCCTGAAAATAGAACGTCTCTGTACAAAATCTAAATTGGCCAGTTGATCATATTAATCCCTTTCTTACTGCTGTGAGACACTGCAGTGGTGGAAATGATTGATAAGTCAGATATGTTCAGTGATCACAGTTTCTGATGCTCCATGATGTGTAGTTCTGGGTGTTAATAATAGAATTCAATAACACAGTAATTTCTAAATATGTCACAGTAGACAGGATCATGGAGACATCATGATAATAATAATAATAATAATAATAATTATTATTATTATTATTATTATTATTATTATTATTATTATTATTTATATAAATATAAATATTAAATTATATTTTAATTTAATAATATAAATATAATATTAAATATTATTATTAGGTATAATATTATTATATAATAATTATATATATTATAATTATATAATAAATATTATTATAAGGTACTGCTGGCCCACTTATCATAAACATTTCACATCATGTTTATTCTGTTTTAAATGGAACTATACAGTATATACAGTACCAGTCAAAAGTTTGGACACCTTTTCATTCAATGTTTTTTTTCCTACATAGTAAACTTAAAAGTGTTAAGCAAACCAAAATATGTTTTAGATTTCAGATTCTTCAAAGTAGACACACAGCTGATGTCTCAAACACATTAAGGGGGCAATAAATACAAGTCATTAACTTTTGACCAGGCGCAGCTGTGTGATTTTAGATTTTTAAATGGAAAATACAGAATTTCTTACGCAACCTGCATTTTACACAAATCTGATGTCTAAACAGACCTGGTTTTAAAAAAACATACATAGTAGGCTTTTAGTATTTTAGTTATTTTTGTTTTATTAGTTCAGGGAACAGCATGTTAGAAAAGACACATCTATGACCTGTTCTATGCCGTATTTGTACATGTAAAATTAATGTTTTTTTTTCGCTTTTGAAAGCAGATTACCTCTGAATCTTTCTTGAGGATTGTTCATTCAGTACTTCTACATAAATAAATAAGCCCAAACCCCTTTATTATACTATCTGGCTTTTTTAATGCTGCTGTATAATAGAGCACACACCCACACTCGCGCACACACATGTTGATTTGATTCAACATTTTAGTCAAACAAACTAGACGAGAAAACCTTTAAAGAAATCTAATGTTCCGCTGTGTGTGTTTGTGTGTGTTTGTGTGTACTGCGTGTGTGTAAGTTGTTTTAATCTTCTGTTTGTTCATGTCTTTTTCCCCACACACTCTAACTCAGTATTGAATAGAACAGAAAGAGAAAAAGACAGAATGTCATTTGATTTGCATTCAGAGCTATCAGCTCCTCACTGTTTCAATCTGCAGTTCAGATCTGCGAGCATGTACCTGACAGTTACGCACTCTGACCAGAATACTAAGCATATGTATGCTGTACTGTGTTCTACATTAAATGCATACAGCATCCCACAAAAAACAAATAAACACATATATATAAGTCATTAGAGTCCTATAAATCCTATAGATGAAGTGTCCTCGTATGTACCCTCCTCAAAATATAATAACACTCACAAAGTTAAATAAATGCATAGAGATTACCATTACATCCCCACATGGTTAAATATTATATTAACCATTTAACATCCTCGCCAAGAAAGAAAAATAAAAACAATGTTTTCTTATTTTAAAAGCTCCACACTTTTTTTAAATACACTTTAAACATGCAATGAGATGCACTTTATGATCAAAAAAGAACATAAACTACAAATACAAAGACTGTATAGTGATATGCTAATTTTGCTCACGATATGCTAATTTTGCTCACATTTTAAAACTCATTTGTGTGGTGGTTCAACAGCACTAATGTTTTTTTTTAGCATTTGATCCAATTTTTTTCTTTTTGGTGTGGCTATGAGGCATTCAGACAAGAAAATGTTGCATTTCTGACCTCTAGTGGACATTTTCGTCACCTAACATACCTCTACCGATTGGTAAAGATGGCACAATCACATTGTGTTAAGTTCAACACCTTCAATATAGTGATTGAAATGTGCTCTACCAAAGGATGTTAAAGGGTTAAGAAGAAATGTCTTAAGTTTTGATGAAGATACTAACGTTTGTGTGACTTTCTGTTGCAAAATCAGTAGGAAGTTTGGGGGATCTGGCAACCCTGTATTAGTGAGACTGATGTTAGTAAA
>BRDA01061757.1:0-13850 GCA_036984385.1 Crenuchus spilurus | reverse complement strand
TATATATATATAGAGAGAGAGAGAGAGAGAGAGAGAGAGAGAGAGAGAGAGAGAGTTGTTGTTGTTGTTATATAACCAAAATATAGAGACGTGATTACCAAATCAAATAATAAAATATACAAAAGTGCAGGAACATATTAAATAGTGTTTGAAATGCAGTGATATTACATTGTCTTGTGATTATTCTCTAGTCAGCATTAACAGGTGATTTACAATTTGAGATTTAATTATTTTTTTTACATAATGTGGCACAAATAATCCCTATCCCATAAGGAATGCTTTCATTGACCCCCCTTGGCTACACATCATGGACCCCATTTTGAGAACCTTGGTTTAATATTACATTTTGTTGTAATATCTAAACACATTCACTGTGACAAATATACAAGAATAGAGAAAATCTATTTTTCATGGCCTTGTAGACAGAGTTGTAGAGGGATATAAAAACAAATGAAAGGAGCTTATAGTGCCTACAGAGGTGCACAATGAGCCAGTGAAAACATTTTAAGGTTGAACTGTGTTCAGTATGAACAAGTGTCTGCATTTTCACTGAATATTTGTGAAGATGTGTTGATTGTGTTTTTCAAAAGTTATTGTAAAAGCTTGGCTTTTTAAATCTGGCTTCTGTATCTTTTATGGAATAATAAAAGATTTCCCCAGAATGTTTCAAACAGATCAAAAATCGTTGAATACAAATGAGCTGTTGCAGGAAAGCATAAATGAATGAGTTGCCACATTCAAAATGAATGACCACATAAAAAAATCTTCTTGTTGGAATTAAAGCATGACAGATGTAGATACCAGATGATTATTCTAAAACCTGACTGCATCCTTAAAGTTCTGCTCAGCTGTTTAGGTAGAGCACAGTTGAGCCACTATATCTTATTGAACTTAATATTATTGTCCCATCTTTACCAATCAGTTGAGATACTGATTATCAGACATTCTGATAATGTTGTCTACATTCTTGCAGCATTGATGCAAAGTTGTGAAGAGGTTCTGTGCTTGCTGGGATATTACTGTAGACTATTAGATTAAAGATTAGGTCACAAGAAGTGCAATGTTTTGTTCTGTCTGAATGCGAACCAGCATTGATTAATAGCATTAAGTTAATTACTAATATGGTAACGATATTGTCCCCGATCAGTTTTAAATATTTGTTTATCGCTTCTAACCTGAAAATGTCTAGTTCTTGTCTCGTGTCTAGTAAACAGTGCGTGGACTTATTGCCATAATGAACACTGTCAACAGCTAATTAATGAAAACACCAAGTAATCCTTGCAGCCCTAATTATTTGTTGACTAAGTATGACACGTTTGTTCAAATGTATATTTGGATGCTATTTACAATGACTCTATGTTTCCTGTATGAATTTTGAAGTACACATGTGAGAAAACATCAAGTCAAAATTGTGGTGGGTTACTTTTGGTTGGACTGACATAACAATGTACAGTATATTATACACTGCACATGATGTCTGATTTGCTAGTTATATTGCTGTGTCCATGAGGAAAACAGGACTTTAATGCCTTGCTGCAGCAGCAGGTGACTGATGGAGATGGCTAGATGGGCGCCGGTCTCCACTCCAACAGCATCAGATATTATTCATCAGAAATTCTCACTCGTCTACCTGCACTGTAATCACACGTCAGTCTTTTTTACACATACTAATGGTATTTAATCCTAATGTTATCACAACTTCTTTAGTATAAAGTTTTTCACAGGGAAATAAAGTGAACGAGGCACCCAGTACATTGCATATAATGTGAGCAAACCAAGACACAGACATAGGTTATATTCTTCAACTAGGCATGAACAATCATGCTTGTACATGTTTAGGCTGCAACAGGAAGGCATGTGATGAGATAAAAGTATGTAATCTTGCACATACATTAAAATCTTCAGCTTCACAAAAGAAAAAAAAAGACAAGAAAGTGTTAAGGCTGTTTTTTTTGTGCCAGACTCGGGGGATGGTTGTTGATTACACTGAATGGGTATCAAACATATGATTTCTCACACATATCTTTCTCTCTCTTTTCTAGACTCACTATAATGATGGAGAATACATCATCAGGCAGGGGGCTAGAGGAGACACATTCTTCATCATAAGTAAAGGAAAAGTAAGTTTTCTATCAGGCTTACAGCAATGTATTTATAATCCTCCAGAACTTCAGGAATCAATCATAACTGCTAATATCCTTTAAAGCTCTGTCTCATAAGTAACCATTTTCAACCTGTTTACTTTATTTGCATAATAATACATTGGAGAGCGGTATACTATGAAATATCTGGTGCTGATGTACTGCCATCATTTATCAGCACAGATCCCAGCATGTAATTGTACACTTCAAGTGTATTAATGTAATTATACGATTATTTATCACATAGCATACAGTGCTACATAAACAGATTTGAACATCATAAAAAGTTCAGTGTTGTTCATAATGCAATTCAAAAAGGTAAATTATCATAATTGTTTTTAAATATTTATTTTGTGTAAAGTGACATTTGAAGCCTTTTTATTGTTTTACTGTTGATTAGTCTTATTAGGATATTTCAAGTTTGAGTAAATTACTATTCAAACAGTATCAACATTAAAACAAAAAATCAGTTTACATGGAATCAGTATACAATAAGTGACAGTTTACATTTTTGAATAAAATTATGAACATAAAATAGTTTTTTCACTATATTTAAACTTTTGGAGACACACTAGAATTTCAATTTTAAATTCAATAACAATACATAAATAAATACAGTTTACATAGAAAATGCACATACAGGGCTGGCAGAGCACTATTGCATCATAGTCTACTGTATAAAACTGATTTTAGTGACTGAGCAGCACTTTCTACCCTGACTTGGTTATCTAAGAGCATTTGGATGCACATTCTTGTCTTATTTGTTATAGGTAACAATAGATCATATTAACTCACACCACATTGCTTAGTCTGTGAGACTTTAATAAAGATCTGGATGTGGTTTCCACATGCTGAGCAACAATTTGTTGATGTATGTTGTGGAAATAACTGGGCTATTTAGGTGACTATTGAGTTCTAGTGTTTGTTTATGACATTAGCCTCCCAGCTTCATTTCTAACCACTCCAAACATGTATTTGCCAATTGACTACATCTATGGTAACATTGTCTAAATATGATTATATACGTATATATAATAAATAAATAAATCTCATAAATGTATCATATTTATATTCTTTCAGCCAATCATATTGCCCGTTTGGAGATATGAGATATGATGGATTTTAATAGCATTTTAATGCAGAAATTCAGTTTGTGAACTGAGAAGTATTTGTCATGACAGGTCAATGTTACCCGGGAAGATTCACCTAATGACACACCTGTTTACCTGCGCGCTTTGGGAAAAGGAGACTGGTTTGGAGAAAAAGCCCTTCAAGGGTAAGTAAAGTGCTGTGCAAATGTGATAAAAAATAAAAGGTAGGGGAGAGAAAGGCACAACTTAACTCATTTTGGGTTTTGCCAACAACCTCCTAAAATGAGACCTTTCTTTCTGTTTATGAACAATTGAGGAAATGCTAGAACCAAAATTAATTCTACTCAGTTCTGTGATGGTTGGGTCAAATACTCATCCCAGTATTAATATATAATAAATCCAAAATAAATATGATTAGAGAAAGAAGGTTGTGGTACTTTTTTGGCCACAAAGCACAATAGCCAGTATTTAAACAATATAATTTAAATATATTTCTTTACATTGTGTCTATATAGATTTCTGAGCAATCAGTAGATTAAAAAACTACTTGTTTGACTTCATATAGGAGGTATATGGACTTCTCCCACTGTTGCTCTTGGGAGAGTTAATTGTATCAGTGTGTTAAACTAACCTCACCATAACATTTGTATTTTAAATGATATGGTGCAATGAATCATTCTTAATATGACCAAGATAAAGAAGGTCAATTTGGCCTTCAGGCTGACTTTAATATGCTGAGTAGAATGACATTGATGTAAATTCTGGTTTATACACACAACTCCATTACCAATGGTAACAGTGAAAAGCTTACTTTAAAGGAATAGATGCACAATGCACTGTGTAGAAGCAGCTCTGATGAACACTTATTAATTATACAATATCATACAAGATCAAATTGTTCTGGGACTGAACTGTTGCAAAACAACACAACCATCTAGGGAAACGTCCAATCAGATTGCTGGATTATAACTTGTATAAACTAGACTATTTGCTGAAGATTTAGAAGGACTGTTAGAGATGTGGGAGATTTCAGCTCTCATACGCAATGGTGTAAAGACTAGATCATCAGAATTTGAACAGTTCTCTGGTTGCTCATTAAATGCCTAATTAAGATTGAACAAGTAAATGAAGTGTCTTAATGGTGGATTGTGCTATTGATTGATACACAATTCATTGTGTAAACTTTCCCTCAATTATTGCTACTTCTAAAATCTGCATCAATCTCTAAGGAGACAAAAATGTGCATCTTTCAGTGGATGGCCATGAACATCAATTATGTGTTCAATGGATCGTTTGCTCCAGGTACAAGCCTAATGGACTGTTAACTGGAGAAAATCAAATACTTGTCTAAACAAGGTGACTGCTTTTAGACACTCTCAGTCTTGGCAGGAAAAAAATGCTTCATAGAAAAGGTAGGTCACCCAAGTCTTTAAATGGATTAGGAACTGGCAGGGAACGCAATATCTGTCCAAGTTTTGAGCTGTATTTGCGATGGCTCCATCTAGCAGATTTGGAGGCACAGAAGGGCATGGATCTAGAAGAGAATCACTTTTTCCAAAGAGCTAACAAGGCTATAGATGTGTCAGAGCAGTTAGCCATATGTCCATCTCTTCCATAATTCACTTTTATAAAGCAGATCTGTTATGAAATTCATCTTTAGTTTCATGTTCACTATGCAAACCAGGAAGTGCTGTCATAATTGTAGAATACACAATGTGTACAAACCCCAGCAACACTGCTGTGTATGTGCAAACGTACATTAAAGCAACTTTTACTTATGGATTACCCAGCAATTCAACATTAATTAAGCAGAGTTTAATTACCTCTGTAAAGCCTAAAATATTAAATAATTGCCATAAAATCTCTAAATCTTTGAAGTTGCCATGTTTATTTAAGGTATTCTGACCAACTACTAAAAAAGAAATTAAATAACATTTATATATGTTTTGTTTTGTTTATCATATTTGTAACATACAGAATAAAACATAAAGAGCACCATTTCTTAACCCTTTATACACTGGGTGTCCTTGAAATGTTCAAATAAGAAATCTGCACTTATCTGCACGTATGTTCTGCATGTATATACTGTATATATACATATATACATACAGCAGAACCTTGACTTACGAGTGATTCAACCTATGAATTTTTCAAGATACGAGCCATCACTCAGTACATTTTTGATGCTAGCTGAGATGAGCTATGAGTTATGAGCAAGCAAGCTTACTCCATCTGCCACTAGGTAGGTCAGTTCACATGGATATCTTGCTGTTCAAGCTTCTCTCTTATATCGCTGTTACATTGGTTTGTTTTTGCATTTAGTTTTTTTTGGGGAAATTTCCTAGTTTTAAACATGGGTGCTAAGAAAGTGAGTGCCATGATCACTGCTGAGAAAAAGAGGTCTTTTGGCACTGTGTAATGACATTTGCCTAACTCATTTTCAGAAATTGGTGATAAAATGTAGCACAATGTGTAAGGTAAATTTAGCAATACATTGTTGCTTTAAGTGTGTAGTAAATAAGTTAAGTGATAGAGTATGATATGAAAAAACCCCTCCACCTCCGCCAACATCTTCATCTGATCTTCAAGGTAAATACACTTAATAAAACCTGTTTATTTATTTACATTCTCTTTTATTATGTATTATTATTTTTTATACATTATTTGTTATTTATAAAGTACATTTTTCTTATTTTAACACATAACAAAAATGTTTGCTTTTTGGGGGGGCTGGAACAGATTAATAGGATTTCAGTTCATTTTAATGGGGAAATTTTATTGAGTTATTAAATTAACAGATTTAACCCATAAGTCAAGGTTTCACTGTGTGAAAAACTAAACTATGTATCAAATACAATCACAGACAGTCACGCCACAGTCAAAAGTTGACCCAACACAAAAACCTGACCCAGCATCATATGTGTGAAACTGATTCTTTTCCAGGAAACACAGTTATACTGAGTGTGCATAGATGCACTTATTATTCTGATCACAGTCAAATTTCAGTAATTATCTACTATTTTTTAATATACAGCATCCCCTGATTTCTTAGAGTGGATTATGGCCTACAAATCTGACTAGGAAATCAAATAAATGGCGCTGGTATTGAGTTCAGTCAGGTTTTTCAGTGCATGTGTACTTGTTACTCTGATTTCTTTTGTTTTTCTCAGTCTGTGCATGTGTGAAAACTGTCCCCAAAACAGCAAGCAGAGTTTATAGCAGCATAAATAAAACATAAAAAGACCCACATGAAGTGAGAAGGAAATTAAATTTATTTTTTCTCTGCATTTATTGGCCAATTGCAAAGCAGCAATATGATTACTGTCTGACTGTAGAGAATTGTAGAGAAAAGTGGTGAAACTCTATGCATTCATATCCACTTTTGTGCAGAAGTGACACAGCATGACCAGCAATAAAGGTCTTTATAGTCAAGTTTTTACAAGATCATTTTTTTTACAAGTTACCAAATAAATGAAGGAACCGTTGGCATAAGGTCCTGTTTAGCAAGACGTTTATGACATGTACACTATCACTCAAAAGTTTGAGGTCACCAATTACATTGAACATTTTGAATGGCATCACATACTTTTATATCAGACAAAAATAGTTTTTTTTTTCTACTCATTTGAAGATTATGATCAACTTCTCAGATGCTGCTGCTGCAGATACTCTTCTATATAACAGTGTGCCATGTGGTTATTTACCCAAACAGTTGTGATTAACTTAATACTAATGAAGATCTGGTGATGAAATTTGGATTAAATATACCTCAGTCTGTGTAAAAAAGACTGATGTTACAACATGTGCTGAAAATGTCCAGCATGCAGTTCTATTTTCCTGATCAGGTCTGTGGTCTGTATGAAGACCTGCTTTTTTACAACTTTATTTTTCTGTTGCATCTTCTGAATTGAGTTCATTATGTTCACACCCTGAACACTCCTCCTGTGTAGTGTACTGACACATTATACACAGATCACTGCACATTTCTCAGGGTGAAATAACCAACGTCCTGTGCTGTGTCCACAAGGATAAATGAGGGCTTTAATGTCTCACTGCAGTGGCGGTTGACCAATGGAGACGGCTGGATGGGCCCCCACTCCAACAGCCGCTGATATTAATCATCAGAAATTAACACCCGTCTACCTGCACAGTAGTCATACATATCAGTCTTTTCCACACATACTGAGGTATATTTAATCCAAAGTTCATCATATCTTCATTAATATTAAAGTTATTAATGGTTGTTTGGGTAAATAAGCAATGGGACATGCTGTGGAAGGGTGAGGTAGGACACAGCCATTTTTAGTTCAGTTTAGCACATGCAAGCCATCATGGGATGGACAAACACAGTGGATATGCACTAGTATTATTGCTATAGCACTTATTTCACTAATGTTTAAAATAACCTTTTCTTTCAGACATATACTTGAAAATGTCTGTACATACTGTATCTCCTAGTGTGTAGAGTGTTTATTGAGGTTGTTTCTACACTGAAATCTTATTCTATAATCAGTTTTTTCATGAAATTCTTGTGTGATGCTGAGTAACAGCTGTTTTAAAGCCTATAAACTCACTGGTAACATTTTGTGGGAGACACCAAGACTTAAAAGCAGTGACACTGGCCCGCCTCACCCTTCTTCCATAGAAGATTGATTATTTGGAGTATGTGTCTGGAGACTGTATATAAGAACTGGACAGTACTTTTCACTTCTGCTTATTTTCATTTTGACATTTTGAAGCCAAAAAAAAAAGCTGAAACAGATGCCGCCATATTGCTTGCGCTTGCACATTAGATGCAAATTGCAATCAGAGTATGCACAGCAAAGATGGGAAGCAAAGCAGTGCTACCGCTGGAGCTCTACCCCACTCTGTAGGGATGATGCCCCATGTATGTGTCTGTTATTTCAACTTACAGCCGAACATGACATCACTCCTCTTCAAAAAAAGTCAACGTTAAGATTCAATCATACTAATAAAGTCACAGAATGTAAAATTAGCCGAACTGTAGTTTTACCATTAGCTGCTGAGATGAGTCACAGAGAGAATGTTTGCACTTCCACATCCACAATCATCAGAATTAGCTGGCAATCAACTCAACCAAGCTGTCAATCACCTCATCACCACACCCCTTTAAATATCCCCAAATAACTTCTATAAAGTACATTTATCATAAAGGAAAATACTGGGGAGTTAATTAGCATAGGTACAGCTTGTGAAATTAACACAATGGAGAACAAAAATAATTGAATGAGGAAGCTTATTTTGTTGTAGCTCCCATTCATTATAACAACTGTGGGCGGGATTTAAAATTGTACTGCAACCAGCCATTAGAGGGCATCAGAGATGATTTGGCATCACTTCTGTATTCTTGTCATTGTGTCCAGTTTTCATATACAGTCTATGATGTGGAGCAGCAGCATTTGGAGATTTTATTATTGTCTCAAAACAACTAGAAAAAAAGTATGCATTTTGAAAATTACAACTGACCCAAAACTTTTGAGTGATTGTATGTGAATGTGTGCATTTTGGTAAATGTGTGAGCGACAGAAAGCCTTATCAGTATTCCAATAACCTCCTGTGTTTTATATGAATCCTTAGACTGATCCAATGTCCAGTCAGTGTACCTATTAAACTGACATTTTAGTATATGTACATTGAAAGTTGTATTTACTATTAATTAATAACTGATTAACTTTTATAGAAGGTAAACCTTTCAGGTGGTGAGCACTGAATACAATGTGCCCCTGACAGAAGATGCAGTAGGGACACCTAGTGGAAGACTGGCATGTTGGTAGCAGCAACAGTAATCAAATTAAAGCTGAATTTCCTCCATTACATTAATGCACTGCATTTGTATTTTAGTAAACACAGGTAATAAAAGCTTTTAGGGTTCTTTTAATCTGCCCAGTCATGCTCTATGTGTTATTTTCACAACCATGTTGTGGTTCATCTAGCCACTGACCCTGAAGGAGACCCCTATTAATGCAGTGGCATAGTGAATCTGTGAAAACCTGGAGATCACACACATGGTTGAACACATATACACACAAGGGTCATACAGGGAGAAACCATATTCTCAAGAATAAGTCTGAGAAATCCTCTGTGAAAGAAAGGGATACTCAGGGCACAGGTCATTGCAGGAGCTTTTATTGATTCCTCAAGACATAGAATGAGTAGGTGGGTTGGGAACTTCATGATGAAAGCAGCAGTCAGAGAGGTAATAAAGATCTTCTCTCTACACTGTTGAGTGATAAAATAGAGGTTTTTTTCCGAGAGGCCTTAATCCATCTGTTATTAGATGCTTGAGTTGCTACTTGGTTAGGTTAGGCATTTTGGAATACACTTCATACAGCACTAGTCTGATCTTGGGAACATTAATTTTGATTATTCTAAATTATTAATGAATATACCATACATGGTGCCCTGTCCTGGGCTTGGCTGGGATAGTCTGTAATGCCCTGCCCTGTGCCCATTGAGGGGGTAGGGGACTAACTACGACCATGATCAGAATTAAGCAGATAAGATAATGGATGGATGGAAAATACCATACTTTGCTCACTTTTCATCTATTAATTATAGATGCTCATTTGAGAACCTTCATTTTATAATCTGTCCACATGCTGGTGTTGAGTAGCATCAAATCTGTTTTTCTGCTCTGCTTAAATTTGCTTTGAAATGAATCTCCATCTGTGATTCCATCTCAAACATTCATATTTATAATCAGTGTTTTTCTCACTGTTGTTGCATTTGTGTTTGTCATTTGAATGATTTTTTTTGCATACTTACACAATGACATAGTTTATTGGCCAATTGCAAAGCAGCAATATGATTACTGTCTGACTGTAGAGAATTCTAGAGAAAACTGATGAAAGTCTTTATAGTCAAGTTTTTACAAGAGAAAAAAATGTTAGCAGTGTTACCAAATAAATGAAGGAACCATTGGCATCAGGCTTTAGCGTTGGCATCAGGCTGTTTAGCGAGACATTTATGGCATGTACACTATTTCTCAAAAGTTTGAGGCCACCAATTACATCAAACATTTTTCTGTGACAACACATACTTTTATATCAGAAGAGAGTCATTTTTCTGCTTCTCAAGTGCTGCTGCTGCAGGTACTCTTCTAAAGTACAGAGTCTCACATTTGCTTTTTTACCCAAACAGCTGATTAACTTAAATATTGATGAAGACCTGGTGATGACTGTCAATTGGATGACTTTTTTGCACACTTGCACAACAAATTCATAGCTTCCGTACTGTGAATTGGCAACAATCTGGTAATACAATACCTACTGTGATACAGTGGTTATGATTCAATATATTGTGAGACTGATAGCAAGGTGATATATTGTGATACATTATTGAAGGAAATCTTACTAATGAGCCAGGTTTGCTAAAGCTGTTAACTGTGCTCCCTTATGCTGTAATGAGGTCATATTCCTATGTGTGTAGCACTCTCTTCTTCCATTGAGGCTACCACACAAGTTGAGTATGTCATTGTCAACACTGATACAGACCAGAGGCATGAGTATATTTACCTTCAGGCATGTTTTGAAGCTTTTTCCACACTACTTTTGAAGCCCACTACTCCTTGTTCCTGTTCCAAAAGAAGTATTTAGCAGAACTAGATGCACTTCCAGAGTGACTTAATCCCTTTAACTCTAGAGAGTGTGTCAGTAGTCTACAAGCTGTGAAAACAGTGTGTGTGTGTGTGTGTGTGTGTGTGTGTGTGAGAGAGAGAGAGAGAGAGAGAGAGAGAGAGAGAGAGAGAGAGAGAGAGAGAGAGAGAGAGAAATGATGATGACACTCTTCCAGCCCTGTGTTACCTGCTAAGATCAAAAGGGAGCAGTGAGACGACAGCAGTCTCGGATAAGGACTAATGAAGGAGTTTGTCTGGGTGAGAAATGGGTAACACGTCATTTTTCAAACGGCTTTAACAAAGTTCTTGTGAGGGATTGTCAGGAAGTACATTTTAGAAAAGATGTGATGTTTTGTGAAATAGTGTACATCTTTCAAAATGCCAGACATATTCAGACTTTTTCCTCATTTGGTCCCCTTTTCAGGTTTTGGGGAACATGGAGCTCCCCTATTCTATATATCATTGCTGTCCAAACACATATATGCATCTCCATTATTTGGGATTTTTAGTTTTATGCATAATGTGAACTCAGTAATTGATGTAATGTCCTTTACATTGTGTGATTTTTTCAGGATGATTGGACCAATAGAAATACTGCAAATCTTATTTTATATGAAATCTATTTACTTTAACTTACATTGAAAGTAAAGAAGGGGTTTGCCTTGTAGGACTACAAAGCTGGTTCCTTCAATGTGAATCATAAAAGTTTAAGGTGAAGACATGTTTTGAGGTTAAGATTAGGGTTTTCATGTTTGAGTAAGTCTATGTAATGTCCTCACAATTCACAGAAACAAATTATTAGTTATCAAGCCATGATTACTTAGTAACAAATAAGGAAATTCTGAATACAAAAATAAGTCTTGTAATTATTTAAATATTTATTTTATGCTTCATCCTCTTACCTGCACTCCCTATTCAATTCCCCACCCCACAGTTTAAATAATTAGCTAAATAATACACTGTTGCAGTTTTATTTCAGAATCGGATGGTTTTCAAAAGTGAAGACACTATTCCAAGTGATGTTATTTTGTTACTATTATAAGTTGTTCACTAGTTTTGAAAAAAAAAAACATAATTAATCCTCAAAACACGTAATTACACAATTGAATGATGACACAGTTAAACTGATCTTTGATTAAAAAAGACTGGATAACTCACACAGATTTTTGTTGATTTTTATGGCAACTGAAATAATGTCTGTCACACACTATGAAGGGATCACACACTACATGACTTCACACTGCTGGTGAATCTATTTGAATATGTTTCAAATTCTGTGTTCTTCAAGTTTGGAGATCCAAATGCAGTCATGGAAGCACTACAGCATACAGGTCATGTAGTAGAGCACAGATTTCCAGCTCCAGCACTATTTAGCACTGTTTGATTATTTCACTGTTCAAACACATCCACTAAACTGGGTAATGAATTTTAACATCAGATGTGTTTGAGTAGAGAAATCACTGTGATGGAGATCGGCTCTCCAGGACTGGAGCAGGAGACCCCTGTACTAGTGCATAGTTTACATTTAACTTACATACTGCAGACTCACGTGCTCCTGTCCCAACTCAGCTTGTCATCTACTCTAGAGGTCCACTGCATGCAAGAACATATTCTTGTTGTTTTTTCTTTTTCTGCTTGCTTTGTTTACTTTTCATGCTCAAGTTTTATTGGTTATTGATTTTTATAATTTAGTTCAGATGTGATTCATTGATCATTACACAGTACAATATTACATCCAGAGCCAGACCATAAAAAACACATTTGATGTACTGCTCTGAAAATTGATTGGGAGTCCTCACACTATTTTCATCCCAACTCTGATTGACCCAAAATCTGCAGACTAGAACCAGCTGCTTGAGACTATACTTACAATATAAGGGTAATAACTGTGTAGTGTAACCCTGGCTTTAGAACACCTTCAAGTGTTTGATTAAAATGTATATTTTAAAGTTCAGTATACTTTGTCATCATTGTTCATAATTTAAGTCAAAAAGGTAAACTGTCATATATTTTATTTCATTTTTTGCCTTATAGCTAATAAAAATAAGAAATCTAGAATCTCAGATTATTAGAGCTATGACTTACAATCACTTACATAACTTTATTCACATTAAAACAAACAAAAATCCTGAAATATGCAATTTTACATGTAGTGAACATAAAATATATGACAGTTTACATTTTTTATTAAATTATAAACACAAATTTTACAAGATTCTAATTTTTGAAGATGCACTAGTATAATTTATTAAGAACTCTTGAGGAGCCACTCGTTAAGGGTGAATGTTTTCAATTACAATTGAAAACCATTCATTTAACATGGACACCGTGTTCAACACTATTAGTGTCTCTGTGATAAGCTCACATACGGTCTGAAAAAACAGGATGAAAAAAAAAACATTTGCTTGGCATTGTGTTAAGCTTGGCTTTCATCTAAATTGCATACAAGCATGATGATCAATCAAACAAGACCAACATGCTTTCAAAATGTGGATATTTACTGACACTGTGTCCATGTTTTCCATCACAGCTTGGCAACACATGCATCATAATTATGTTTGAGTTTCTTGCACATAATTATGAGTGGTGAAGCTCATTCATGTGTTTTAACTCGTAATTAGAATATTTCTGGTGGTACTTGAAAGCTGTCAGATGTTTTTTTCCACTATATGCAAAGCCAGTGTCTTCTTAAACGACTGTCCCTTTGAAGTCTCTAAGCTCTTTCACACTGATGAGGAACTGTAATATGTTATGTGGTGCATTAGTTTTAAGTTGAAGAGGTGTTACCCTCCCAAAAGTGTGTTCTTGATCTCCGTCCCTTTGATCTCACCCTTTACTCTGTCTGTTTTAATTAACACACAATCGTAGGTGTTTGTTAGTAGCTCACCATTTAGCAAATCAATCAGTGCTCCATACAGTTTTGCTTGTCCAGTGTGGTCTTTCATCTTAAACAATATTTTGAGAGTCACATTTTGGAGGGAC
>BRDA01061750.1:0-17000 GCA_036984385.1 Crenuchus spilurus | reverse complement strand
CAAGCTTCAAGTACTGAGATTCTGCTTGTGTGTGAATATCAGTATATCTGGTACTAGTGGTGTAATTATTCACCCTTTTACAGCTCGATTTGGACCCCGGCTTCTGGGTCATGGTTAGTTTATATCATGGTTCAGATTGGAGATTTTTTTTTCATAACTTGCAAGTTTAAGGCAAGATTTGCCAAGCATCCCAGACTCCTTTACAAATAAAATATCCTTTTGAATACATTTTTTGAAAAACAATGTGCAAAATTTAATAAATAATGTATGTAAACATATGGAGCAGCTATGGCCTGGTGATTAGGGAGCTGGTCTTGTGACTGGAAAGCTGCTGGTTTGATCCCCAGTTACTGGTTTGATGCCCTTGAGCAAGGCACCTAACCCCCAACTGCTCCTTGGGCACCATTGACAGGGCTGCCCACCACTTCAGGGACAAGTTCACAGCCTAGTATGTTCACTATGATGAGTTAAATGAGGAAGTCAAATTCCGCTGTGTGCAAATCACATTGTGCAGAAAGTTTAATCTAATCTAAACATATGTACTAAGACTGTATGAGATTCAAAAGAAATTCTGCTTAATGTCATTGATACAGTTTCTCAAATATCACAGATATTGATAGATTTTCAAGAAAATGTATTTCATGGGAGTTAAGTAAAATCACACTGGATGTGTGTTATGTGTGTAGTATCATAACCTCTGAGGAATAGCAAAATATCCCCACTTTTACAGACCTGACATGCATTCATATCATTATGAGGACTTTCAGTCCCCACGAGGGAGAAATACAAGGACACACACACACATGTTAAAAAAACAATTAATAAGCTGCAAACTGAATTCAGCCTCATTACCTACCAGTTCAACATGTTCCAAGGCCATAGCCATGAAGTGAAGACATTAACATTAGTTGGAAATGCCAACAAGTACCACTGCTGGCCACTGGGAGAGTGTGTGGCTAATTAACCTTCCTGGTAACTCAGCTAGGAGAGCTAGTGTTAGTAGTGCTTGATTGATTAGCATTGCAAATGGGCCTGATTTCCCCAAAAATGCTTGTTTCAGTGCATTTCTCACACTTTTACTGACTGATTTTTTATGCAAATCAGACTTTAAGAGTTTACCATCATTTAAAGAGGCTTTACCAGTCACATCAACTGATGGTAACAGTGACAGATCCTATCATTACACAAAGCTAGCTGGTGGTTCTGAGATTGTTGTATTAGTATATTAATAATAATAGTAATATTGGGAGGCGGGGTGGAACTATTTCTATGTATGAACCACACCTGATAGAGTAAACAGGAGAGGAAACCTTGAGTTATGCATTGGGCTGAAGTTCTGAGCAGCTTCTAACATGAGTGAAGCCTGTTAAGCAAGGAATGACATGAAGAGGACGAGATTGGGATGGAGGTGGGGTGCAAAACTATCACATGAGGTAACAGGAGTGTGAGAGGTTATATCTACCTTGATTGCATAATAAGAGGTGTTTGGGTGTGCCAGGTGTTTGTGGTAATGTGATTCAGGTGTTTCAGGTGTGGTTCATCTCCACGTTATTATGAAATACTGAAAGTTATTTCATAACTCCATTCAAAATCTGTAGCCTACAAGCTCCTCGAATTACAAATCAATAATAAATACATAAATATCATAGTTCATAGATCATGTGATCACGATCATGTGATAGATCATGTGTCTACTGATCTGCCCTGATCTAACAAAGCAAAACTTGTTGAGGTTTAGCTTTTATGCATCTGTCAGATGCTCTTATGAGAGCAAATCATAATTTTAATCATGTTTCAGAGACTATGTAACATTAGGAGTCTTACCCAAGGACTCTTATTAGTATAATGTGGTTCACTTCCATGTGGGAGGACAGTAATGTTATCTACTCCATACCAACTGCTTATACCAAATGCTTATGAGCACTGTAGCATGCCTGATATTCTGGATGAAAAATGACCTAAAACATCATGACCACTCACAGATTAAGACAATAATGTTGATTATCCAATACCAGAGTGCATGTGAAGGGTTGGAGAGTTTGTTTGAGATATTTTACATCTTATCTTGTGTATGATTCTAATAATAATTGGTAATTAATACTTTACATTATAAAAAGGTTGTAGGTCCAGGGGTGCACTGGTGTAGGGATTTATAGTGATCTGAGATGCTGGGGCTGTCATACCGCTGCTCACGCGTTCACTCAGGTTTGTTGACGGTGAGCAGAGGGATGCCAGTGTCTCGGGGAGCTCCCATGTCTGTTTACCTTCTGGCTCTCTCCTTTTAGGTAGGCTGTTCTATATAGTTCTGCCGGAGTCAATAGCCACACTCTGATATGTCTTATAACCCCCCTGCTCTATAAATCCAAACAGAACTAATTCAATTTTTTGTCTTTTCTGAGTGAGTGATTGCCCATCGGTCCGGCCCAAGGCTGATGGAAGACTGATTACTATTCTCTGCATGATGCTTCCCTGGATCAGCTGCCCACCAACAACCAACTACTGTGGCCTGCTCCAGATGCCCTATTCTACTGCCCACATTGGAGTTCATATGGAGTTCTGGCCGATTTCATTGCTACCACTGTCATCATCATTCCTGTCCCACTACTGTCACCATATCAGTTCACCTGAACATTACAACAACATCATATGATTATGATTTATCACAAACTTAGAATTAACAGACCAGAGTAGGAGTCTGGTTCCTCCCAAGGTTTCTTCCTCCAGCTCAAGGAGTTTTTCCTTGCCACTGTCGCCGTTGGCTTGCTCACTGGGGATTAGGGATTAATGAGTTGATGTTTGTTATTACTAACCCTGTAAAGCTGCTTTGTGACATCAGTTGTAAAAAGCGCTTTATAAATAAATTTGATTTGATTTTATTTGTGTGGTTGATGTATTGAAATAAACAGTCAAAAAAAGCCAAATGCCATAAATATAAAGGGTCTGCTGCTAGCATTTTCGTTCCAGATACCAAAGAGCATCTTTTGATGGCTTGTAGAGCCCATATCTTGACGAGTCAGCTCTTTAGGTCTTTCAGTTCCGATATCATATTAAGCATATTAGTACAGTATATTGGTCATAATGGTTTGGCTCATCAGTGTAGGTAAGTGATGTTATCTCTCCTTTGCAGTAGACTGGACCAAAGTCAATAACTAAGATCTAAGTGGATGTACAATCTATGTTGGGTTGGCATTACTCTCCAATTCCCAAGAATTGTAAAAGATGGGATGTTGTTGCTTTCTGCCAATTTGGTATTTTGGCTTCTTGTGAAGAGCCTGCAACAAATAATGGTTCTCTGAGAGGTAGTGATTACGATTTTATGACTACCCTTTGTGACATTTAATCACTTTTATGAAGTGGAACACATTGTGAAAGAAGGTACAGACCCAAACAGAGCTTGCAAAGCAAAACCAGGATATTTATCTTTGACTAGTATGACTTCACTGATTCAACGTTAGCTTTTAAAACAAAGAATAATGAACAGTTATTCTTCTTCAGACACATTTACAGTGACTCAACCTTCATCCAGGCACCCAGCTGCGCACAGAGCAGCAAATCCTACCCACTGAAAACAAATTAATTTGGGGAAACCTCATTATTTCCAGGCTTCTTAACCCTAGTGCAAGATTAATGCCACATCAATTCATCTTGGGCATTGCAGTGTGTGTTAACAGCTATGCCAACATTTTGGCCAGGTCCACTTAAGAACGTCCCTCTCAATCTGTACAAGTTCTCACAACGTACACTCAGACTTACAACACAGTTCTGAGATGGTCAAGTATGTTGAATCTTTTATTCTGTGACTGACTGGATTGCTTATAGCATTTAATGTCAGAGGAAGCAGGTGATCTCAAACGCCGTTAGCAGTCATGCTGCTGCTGTAATCAAAAGTCCACAGTGTCATAGCTGTTCATTATAGTGATCCTAGCCTGAAATATAACAACTGACCAGCTTTGCCATATGGAGTCTTGTCATGGACCAGTTTTTTTTCTCAACACAAATTTTATATCAGAAAATGTATATGACTGATATGCTTTCTGCGCTAATGTTCTTTGCTCTGCTTTGTGGCAAGATACAGTATCATCCAGAAAAAATTAATTCATCATCATCATCATCAATTGTTTTTTACATTGATGGAATGAGAAAGTGTCAAAATTTCAATATATACCAATGCATTGACTACTGACTGCCATCTCCTCTGGTCTCCAATTTTTTTCAGGCAGTCATCTTTATATGTTTCATTAGAACAGCACCAGAAAAAAACAACAAATCTAGGCCCATAAGGATTGAGGGTAGCCATGGGATTGAGGTTAGGGAACCAGTCTTGTGGCTGGACATTTGCCATTTTGATCCCCTGAACCAACAGGACACAACTGAAGTGCACTTGAGCAAGGCATCTAGCCCCCAAAATCTCCCCAGGCCCTGCAGAAAGGGCTTTAAATGCAGAAACATGGTCACAATGATGCTTCAAGAAAAACAACTATAAAACTGTGTGAAAGAAAAGACAAAGTATCTATAAAAACAGAGCTAAAGCTTTGTATAAGATAGCTCCATTGTGGACATGAAGAAATTCCAGTTTCCTGACAATCTCTATTTATTCAGTGATTGTCCTGCCACTCAATGTAAACAAATGAGACACCATCTATTCTGAATCTCACACAAAATTCTGAATTTTTCAATTCACCAGCAATACCCATTGGCCCGAACAACCACGATTTGACAATGCCTAGTCAACTTGAGTACAGTGGACACTGTGGTCACTGCAATGGACATCCACATTCTGGCAAAAATAATGATAGTGAAAGCGATGTGAAAAGGACTAGCATGTACTTTTCCTTGCCAAGTCCAAGAGAGGACAATAACTTGTCACCTTCACATAAACAGAAGCACCTGCAAAGAACCACATCTGTCAATTGTTGATATTTGCGTAGAACAGTGGTCCTAAGAATTCATCCAGATCCACACAAAAATGCTGATACCACAGTAGGACCACAGATGCATATTTGGCCCATATTAACTGGGAAAGTCAGTAAACCTTTTGCTAATGATCTAGTTCTATTTTGGGATCATCTTTATTGATGTGATGAGCATTGCACAGAATAGCTTCATCCTATCTTTCAGTTCTCTTGCAGACTTAGGTCCTCTGATTCTGCTCTTCTGGCTGTTCTATGGTTTAGACTGTCCACTATGAGTGGCAGGTCCTTCAGTGTTGCTGCCTCTACCCTCTGGAATACCTTGCCTCTCTCTCTTAGACTATCTCCCTCTCTTTCTTTGTTTAAATTTAACCTAAAAACCTACCTTTTCTTTACCGCTCTTCATTGTCTTTCATTGTGTTTAGCTATTTTTTGTTTTGTTTTGTTCTTTAATTTCATTGATTGTAAAGCATCCTTGGGTCTGTGAAAGTGTAACTTATTATTATTATTATTATTATTAATTATATAATTATATAATTATTAATAAGTGTAACTTATCATTATCATTATCATTATCATTATTAGTAGTAGTAATATTATTATTAATAATAATAATAATAATAATAATAATAATAATAATAATAATAATAATAATAATAATATTTTATTATTATTATTATTATTATTATTATTATTATTATTATTATTATTATTATTATTATTATGTTAGTGTTGGTGCCAAAAAGCTGCCATCAAGTGTGGTACTACACTGAAAAAGCCACAAAATGCCACAATAAACCCATGGAATGAGCTAAATGCTTACATGTCCACAACTCCAATAGTCCATCGGCCTGGCCTACATTAAATGAAGCTAGTTCAACTAAGACATTAGTCAGACTGTGCAATTGACATGACTTTGTCTCAGATGGGCAAACAGTCTTAGACCAAAACTGAATTGAACTGATATAAACCTGGTCACTGAAGCTCAGGGATCAGGAATAGGTGTATGTTTTTCTAACCTCTGCCTGTCTTTTTTCAAAGACAAATGAAGTGTTGGTCAGCATACAGCAACACTATCTGCCCATCAGACACCCATATCTGCTTTGTCTGACCTCTCAACTCTAAGCTGCAGGCTTTCGGGACAGACATATACAATTCAACACTGAGAGCAATTCCAGACACTGTTTATACATTCAATTTTGAGTCGTCTCATCATCAACCAATTGATATCTTTAGAAATGATTATCAGCCCTAGATAGTTACATGGCATCCCGTTTTGGAGAAGCCTATAACTTCCTCAATTTCATGATCAACTTTATGCAAAGTCAGCTGCCAATCCATCATATATTAAGCTTAATAGTAGTAGGTAGGATGTAGCATATGGCAGTTTGAAGAGATTTAATAGAATGTCGGATTAATGCCTAATTGTACACACTGAACATGTTTCATGTTGAATAACCCACATAGACCCATGGTCTAGATTTTAGATCAGATCCTCTTGAGAAATACTGGTTTATAATGCTGATCCAGCACCGGTCTGTCTATGCAAAGTGGAATCATGAGGGACTGAGTTGAAACAGCAAAACTACCCTTGTCCACTTCTTTTTGGGCAGTTTTCAATGTTATAATGTATCTCTCATGCTCTATCGCGCTCTCTTTAGCCCCTCTCCCAAACTCCTTCTTAATGCTTGAGCAACAGAATCCAAAAACAAGCCATTCCACCAAGCCTGAGTGCTCTTAGGGATTTGGGCTTTCTGGCTCATCAGGAAGAAGTTATTTTTGTCTCCAACTTCCCTTCCATTGTGTGTAAGTCAGCAGGGAAAGATCAAAGCTAACTTACAAAATCTCCAAGGGCACTGAAGTGCAACTTAAGGAGAGTGTTTCACATCTCCATTACTGGCATGCTTGGAAGCAAGTTTTTAGGACAGTAGAGACAAGCTCAGGATAACTATCATAAACACAAAGCAGACTAAAGAATTTGATAAACGAAGATATAAAACTTCTACTCCAGGGTTTAGTCGCTGATCCCATGTTTAATGAACATGCTATCCCATAAGCCACAGTTCTGTAAATCAACAACATCTAATGCCATGTAATTGGACAATACAGAGTGTCAGCCCAAATAAGATTAGAATCATTTAAGCCATGCCTGTAGGCAAAGTCGTGTCCTTCCTGTACGATCAGGCTTGAGTAGGGTTGAGGACCATTTGTGGCCTCTCCCAGAACCTTTAAAACAGAGCTGGCAAACTACTAGTCAGAGTCCAAGAGTTTGCTGACTTCACTGCTCTGGCAAAACAACCAAACCTGGTAATTAAATTTGTTTGAATAGAAAAATCACCAAACCGTGCAGGAATGTGACCCTCCATGACTGGAGTTCCCAGCACAGATATTCTCCCTGAGACCCCTGGTGGAATGTGAAAGAAATGCATGGGGGGCACAGCCAAATATGTCATTGACTTTAAAAAATAATTACAGTCTAATTTAATAATGTTCATTTATTTTATGTAGTTAGGCATAAAATACCTTTGTATCTGTACTCTACATATTGACAAGGCTATATTTGTTGGAGCGCCATCGCAAGCTCTCAAAAAGTTGGGAAGGGTACTTCATGGGGGAAATGCTTAAATACATAATAAAATTTTAGCGTTTGTTTGTTTTTTTTGTTTTGTTTTTTTGTTTTAATTTTTGCCAATTTTCTCCTCTTGCCAATGTGGTAGTAGCCAATTAACCCATCCCATCCACTAGGGGGCTCTCCCCATCACTTTGCACTGACTCTAGGAGGGTGAAGACAAGCACACACCTCCTCTGTTGCGTGTGATTTGGCCACCACCTCTTTACGAATTACCACTGATACACCATCACTGTGGAGCCAACGCGCTCGGAGGAAAGTGCAGGGTTCCCAGCTACAACTGGACCAATCAGTAGACGCCTAAGTCAGCACACATTGCAATGTGTGAGTGATAGAGAGAGAGAGCGCCATCTACCCACCCAGAGAGAGCACTGCCAATTCTTGCTCTCTTTGGCCCCAGCTGTTGATGCCAAACAGCATGACTGGGATACAAACTCGCGATCCTCTGGTCATAGTATCAGTGTCTTAGCCTGCTGAGCCACTTCTAAGCATTTCTAATGATTTGACAATGCAAGTCTAACCATTCTTGGAAAGGTAACCATGCAGCAGAGCTATAGGGGTCCAATCTCACAAAAGTACCTCCTACAGCCCTTGTAAGCAACTTTGGACAAGAGATTCATATCGGCTTCCAAGTTTTCTGTCCCTGCCATTTGCTTTTGATAAACATGCAACATAAAAGTGCAAAATAGGAGGATAAGGGTCACTGAGCATCCTTTTAAAATCTTCACAGAAGACTGAATGAAAAGTTTACATGAGCAAATTTAACATATACAGGAAATTAAACAGCATCTGTCTGTCAGGTAACTTATGTGTCTCACCTTGCTTAAATATATGCACTGCGTCTAATAGTAACTCCACCAAAGAGTATAGCTAAATGGTAAAAACTATGAAACCACTGCTATACACAGTCATACCAGAATATTATGACAGTCCCTGGTTTGGAATAAGCCTCACAGATGCCATGTGACAGGATTTGCTGCCTGTATAAATAAGTGAGCACACCAGTCAGTTGTAGTAGAGTGTAAAACCATCATCATGGCCAAATGCCGTGATTTGACTGCTGTTCAAAAGGCCATGATAATAGGGTACCAGGTGAAGCGTGGTAGCATCTCAGGAACCACTAACTTTGTGGGATGTTCTAGAGCCACTGTAGTGAAGGTGCACTTAGAATGGACTTGTACATTGATTTCCTTTCAATGGCATAACAGCTGTGCTCCATGAGCCATTGATGCCTCAGAGAAATCACGATGCCGTCAAATTGTACAGAGAAATCAACACGGATGTGTTTACTCCCATTATTAAGGAAGTAATCATGACATATGACTATGTTTCAAGACTTGACTACTGTAACTTGCTCCTGGCTGGTCTACAGTACCTATATGAGCCGTCAGGTCCCTGCAGCTGATCCAGAATGCAGCTGCTCGGCTGATCTTCAATCAACCCAAGTCCTCTCATGTCACTCAACTGCTGTGTGGCTTCCTGTAGCTACTCACACCAGATTCAAAACCCTGAAGCTCACCTACAAAGCAGGAGATGGACCAGCACCTCCCTAAGTAAGGGCAATGGTCAAGTCTCGAGCTGCACCTTGAACCCTGAGCATTTGAATGCTTTCAGCCATGAGAGCTTTAGATGAGGCAGGTAGTGATGCTTGATGACTAGTTCTGGATTACAAACACAATATATTGTCATCACAAATGTATTTGGTGGAGCTGTATTACTCAGAATTGATGATGCTTCACAAAATAATGCTGGTAGCTTTGTACCCCTCTAGCTGACATTAGGCAAATCCTGTTCTATTGACAATGCAATTCCATAGAGATTATACATGTGTGAGCAATGAGTGCATCTTTAAGTGGCTGAATTCATTCAATTAAAAATTTAAGGGGTGTCAGGATGCTTCTGAAAATGTTCTATGTCAAACACATCAGACAGAGAAACTCAGAAGAGGCTGATGTGGAGTCTAGAAGGTTAAACATCTTGATTGTCACTTGAGGATTGAAAGCCTTCATTTCGACATGTGTAATAAAGAAACGAGTTTAAGGGCTTTCTGGATGTACTCACCCCAGACCTGCACACACTGTAGGAGAGTGTGTCCAGTTTGTCCACCTGTGGAGCACTTTTCTGAAGCCACCTCCTTGGAGAGAAGATAACAGAGGACTGAGCTGGACCCCAGAGATCCCAGGCGGTGCTCCTCTTCCCACTCTTGGTTTCCACATCTAATTGAACGGCATTGAGTGATGGATCTTGGTGAGCGAACAGGCTCAGTGAGGAGAGGTGTTGTGTCCCGGAGGCAGAGAGGCACGTCCTGGAGCGAGACCTCTGCTCCTCCAGATCCACCCCACAGCTCCGCATGAGAGCAGGGTCCAGGCTCCGAGTCTGCCGCAGCTTCCTCTTGGCTCCTGCAGAGGAGCAGGAGAAGACACTGTTCAGAAGTCCCTGAGCAGACATTGTACTGTATCCCAGCAGAGAACACTAGACGTCCTCAGTCATGTCAGATGATGTTTTCCATTGACATTAAGTTTGAGGATGGTTCTTCATTTCCATGCAGAGGTAAGATTGGCTCAAAACACATAAGCTCAAATCAGTTGAGAGAAGACCAGGTCAGCCTCAGAAGTGCTGCAAAAGCTCCTCTCTGTGGGAAGAGATGCCTCCTCTGGGAGAGAACAGGAAGGAGAAGAGCGATAGAAAACTCCGCCTTGTGCCTTCATTAAGTCCATCCAGCCCTCCTGTGGAAGATGTTTAACTCAGATCTGCCACGGTTTACAGAAGAGCCCCGTTTAACTCAATTAGAAGAGATGAGGACAACACACTGTTCTTTCTGATCTTCTAACTTCATTTAAAAGTGTCTAGAACACACTGCACTTATTACACTGCAAAAATAAAACAATTAGCAAGTGAAATGATCTCATATTAAGACAGTAAATCTGATTTTTTTCACAGATGAGATTATTTCTCTGAGAATAGACTAGAATTATTTTCGGCTTATTATAAGAACTATTACCTTTCTCAGCAGGTCATTTTATATAATTAATACATTTAAAAAATTACAGTAACAGCTGCTGTTTCAGGTAAGCAATTTCTACTGTTTGTTAGAAATAGTCTCAGTCTCAGCTCTAGTTGTAATCTAAAAAAAATTGACTCCAAAGAGGTCTTGAATGCACAGTCTTGGCGACACAACCTCTCTTTTGAATGAATGAATGTTACACATATATAGCGCCTTTCTAGATACCCAAGGACGCTTTATGATCAACACACTCCATTTACACACACTCAACGCTCACAGTGTACTCTCAACCGGAAGTGACCGTCCACCTGGAGGACTGCACCCAGCACTAGGGGGATCACCCAGGACAGAGTGCCAACCGTGTCTACACCAGGGTAATTTTTAGAGTAGCCAATCCACCTGACCTGGACTGTGGGAGGAAACCGGAGTCCCCGGAGGAAACCCACGCAGACACGGGGAGAACATGGAAACTCCGCTCAGATGTGGACTCGAACCCAAGACCTCAGCGCTGAGAGGCGAACGTGCTAACCACTAAGCCACCATGCCACCTTTTCATGGTAGGTCTTGAGAAAAGTGGTTAAGAATGTACACATTTACATATTTTTGTACCTCAGATGTATCAGTCAAGACATGTCTGGAGACCAAATTTTGCTTTTTAGAACTAGAGCTGCAAGAATAACATTGCTAGCAAACACTACAACTCAACAGTCACCTAAAATTCCAGGTTTCTGTGTAAAAATATACTGTTTCTGTAAAAATACATCACCCAAACTTCAGTCAAACTGCATCCAGATCTTAATTAAGGTCTCTAGTCAGTGTAATTTAGTACATACTATTGTTTCTATCTGCTGTACATCTGTTTATGCATCAATAGGAACCAATAATAAGCATTGTATACTGATTTATATGGGAGGTAACACTTAGAGTTCTGGGAAATGACACTGTAAACTATTCTCTAAAACTGTGCTGTTTAAAGTGTTAGATAAGATAAGATAATCCTTTATTACTCCCACAGTGGGGAAATTCAGATTGTCACCTCAGATATATTAGCAGAGAAACACTGTTTAATGTCATGTCTTGTCATCATGTTTGCAGGACTGCTCGCAGTGGACTCAGTTTACACTTATCAGCTCATACGGTTGAAATGTTTAGTTGGCAGAATTTAAAAGTGACTCATTATAAAATAATTAGGATAAAAAGAGTTCTGTTTGAAATCTACGCCAAAGGTTTTCCTGGAAACTGTTTCCCCCAAGAGAGAAGAGACTTTTGAAGAGGACTTCAGTAGCTCCGACATGTGGTTAATGGAGGATTTGGTGAAGAAGAGTGGCACCTAGTGGTTGAGAAGACAAGAGAAAACAGCCTATTCCTTGACAGCTACGAGCAAACACGCTGCATATAAATGCTAATACTTTAGTTCCAGTTTAGTCTTAATCTCATTTAGTCACTAATTCTTTTATTGTGTTTATTTCATTCTGTTTGGTACGTGGGCTGAATTGCTCAATTCTTAAATGCTGATAGGTGTTGGCAGGTCATGTGCCCATGCCCATGTTCCCTGGTTCAGTATTCTGGTAACATTAATTGACTTGTGTCAAGTTTAAATATTTCATTACCCTGAGTATATTAACAGACAAAAAGTGACAAAACAGTGAAATAGACACTATAAATATATGATAATCTTATTTTATTCAAAAATTTGACATGGTATTCCTGATCAAATCAGGCCCATTAGAGGACTTTAAGAGTTGGTGTGGTTGGGGTTAGGCTTCCCCATGCTCTATTAAGTAAATACAGAGTGTGGGGGGGGGTGCTAGGAATCAGGTTCCAATTATGTACCATGTAAATCTTGGGAACATATGGCCATTGAAACATATAGTGCCATATAGAAAAAAAAATATGGTGAAAAATATATTTTGTGTAATAATAATAATAATAATAATAATAATAATAATAATAATAATAATAATAATAATAATAATTATTATTATTATTATTATTATTATTATTATAAATAAAGCTATACTGTTGTATTTGTATCTTTATTATACATAATGTGATGGAAGAACTCAGGATGCAAAAAACAGATGAATAATCTTTATTACCACATTATGACTATGCCCACTGACAAGGGTTTGGCACCAATAGGGGTTGTTCATATGATCCTACTAGTGCATCTACAAAAATCAGAATACAATGAAAAAGCTTTTTTCAGAATTTAATTTGAAAAGGTAAAAAGTCATATTTTGAGTAAATAAGTTTGAGTAAATTGCTATTTAAATAATATCCGCATTTATTAAAAGACACAAAATGTGTCACTTTATGTAAAATACGACAATTTTAATTTAAATTTTGAAAAATGAACTTTTTCATTTTACAGTGGTAACCCTACTTACGAGTTTAATCCATGCAGGAGCTGAGCTCGTTAGCTGGTTTGCTCGTTAGCTGGATGCATTTTCCCCATAAGAATACATGTAAAACTGATTAATCTGTGTCAGCCGGCCAATATACAGTATACTTTAATATGCTAAATAATGTGTTTATATGGGTTTTTTAAAACAAACGAGACAATGACAATGCTCGTGTAGGCTGGCGGCTAAGGAGGACAGGAGGACGGGCGTACGTGTATGGCATGGTTACACTTATCATATGAAAAGTAAAAGTAAAATTTATCTAACTTTCTTGTTCACTACCTTTTGCTACCTTAGCGTCGCTTTCACTTTTACTGGACAGCGGTCAAAAGTATTGACTGACCTCTTCTTCTACGGTAGCATCTAGGGGATGCTACGACTGCAGCGCCCCTAGCGGTTTGGCATACTTGAAGAAATTTACGCTAGTTGTTACTTGGAATTTTACTCGTTACCTGGAACAAAAATATTCAGAGATCTTGACTCGTTACCTGGAATACTCGTTAGTAGGGATGCTCGTAAGTAGGGTTACCACTATTTTTGATGCACTAGTAGGATCCTATGAATGTAGATATGCTCCCCATGCTGGTTATATACTAAGACATTTTCCTACACTTCTTTAGTCAAATGTTTATATACATTTTTTGGAACATGACACTTTGTGATGACAGCGGTGTTTGAAAGTACTTAAGACACCATTTCATTGCATAACTTTTACTTTAGTATGGATTTTATGGATAAGCCAATTACTGTAATACAAGCCAAGACTTTATGTCAAACATTCAAAAGATGATGTGTGTGGGCATGGTCACAATTTTGTAATAAAGACTATTCATCCTTAAAAAGAGAAGGAGCTTTTCCATGCAGAGAGATGCAGATCCTGTTAGTTCATAATATAATATAAGGATTTCAAATATATGTCATAATTAATCATGTTAATTAATGATAGGAATTAACATACATAGGCCTCATTCATTTAAGATTAGTATTACTATCCCCATTGGGAAAGTGTTTAACACTGTATTGGGTGTGGTAGGTTTCAGCACAAATGCACACATTGAACTACAATGCCTGTCTTTATGACTGTGCTCAAATGCTTTTGTGCTAAACCTATCCCAGCTCTATCCCTTAACCTCAGTAACGTCAATGTCAAAATGCATTCCATTATATTGAAGGCTTGGTTACACAACTAAATACATATGCATACATACATACGCCTTCAGTTTCTTCAGATCACAGCTTGCAGCATTTTGTAACTATAGCTTTAGCATCATTGCACATGTTTGTCAATAGTCATTATGCGTCTGATCTAATGAGGCAGAGCTGGCAGGAAGAGAGAGTCATTGTGACAAACCACAGAGCAGTCACGATTCCAGACGATCCAACCAACGCCTTCACCAGGCCTGGGAAAACAGCCAAGAGCAGCATTCACCACAAAAGAACTGTTATTAACCAGCAACAAATGATAAACATACAGTCAGAAGAGAATCCAGATGTAATGAGGTGAGTCTTTCACTGCAGAACACTATGTTCTAATGTTTATGTATACAAAAACTGTCAATTTATTAAGAAATACTGAAATCTCTGGTAGGGTTTGATTTGGGTAGGACGGTGGACTATTGATTTAAAGGAGCAGTCAATCATTTTTACCAGCAAACTTAGCAAGTAATCATTATTATTACTATTTTTTAATAAAATACAGCTTTTATGAGATTAATAATCACACTTCTTTGTAGAAGCTAAATGAACCAGTTTATTCCCCACAGAGCGGGTCCCTCACATGGGGCAGCCATGTTTAAAACAAGTTCAACACACATAAAGTTCTAATTTAAATGCACATACCCACATGTCTTCATTTTCATCAGTTCACAACTTGCAAACTGCTTAAACTGTTTGTAGTGCTTGAATTAACCCATTTATGCTGCATAGAGTGGGTCTCCCTCATGGGGGCAGCCATGTTTAAACCAGGTTTAGTACACACAAAGCTCTAAATAGATACACAAATGTCCCATTGAGTGGGGACATTTATGTTTAAAACAAGCTGACACATAAAACAATCCCTTACACATCCAGGCCACTAGGTGTCAGTAAAATTGCTGGTTCATAACAGGAAAAAGAATCATCAGAGAAAATTGCTGATTGCTCCTTTAAAGAGTCTGGAAAAAGGTGTGACATAGATTATTCTTCTTATCCCATATAGAGTCAATCAGTCAATTAGTGTAGTTAACAATTAGCAGATTAGCAGAAGCATATATGCTTCTAATTATCTCACTTTAGGCCAGTATTCATAAACATTTGCTGTTGGAATAATCCAGCACTGCAGTGACACTGACATGGCGGTGGTGTGTTAGTGTGTTTTGCACTGGTATGAGTGGATCAGACTTCTTTGCTGGTCAAAGGATGCTGCCCACAAGATGCTGATGCCTAGAGTTTTGGTTGGTGCATAATTTGAACTCCAGAAGTGACACAGAAGTGTTTAAGAACATCAGCAGTGGTTCCTGACATTTTCCTTGTTGCCCCTGTGTTCATTATAGATTAACTGGTCCACTGTGGTGCATTGATTGCTTTGTACGCTTGCTGGAGTCATCATTCCCCTTTTGCATTAATGACCAGTGGGACACCATTACTATGATGTTGGGAGACACTAAATGAACTCATGCTACCACTCTTTGTCCAATACCCGTTTATCATGCCGTTTTGAACACCAGTCAAATCACGTCCTTTGCCCACGATGATGGTTGTACGCTCTGCTACAACTGACTTGTGTGCTCACTTATTTATACATGCAGCAAACCCTGTCAAGTGGCATCTGTGTGGTACCAGGCTGAGTTCATTCCAAACCAGTGTCGGTCATATTATTCTGATATGACTGTGTATTAGCAAGTCTAATTAAGATTACTATCACTTTGATTTGCTCGTGTTTTAACAGCTGGCCAGTTATGTGGCTTTGAATGCATTCCAGCACACCTGTTGAGATGGACCTGTTGCTGTTTCTGTTAAATAAAATGAATAGTCCTAATTTTTAGCTCCCACAAGGCTTGTAGCGAGATAGTGTGAGTGTGTATGTGTGTGTGTGTTGGGGGAATAATGCACTATGTGGGAAGTACAGTCCAGTATGATTTATATGATCTGCTTCAGACCGCCATGCTTGTGGCTGTCTCTGACCCAGACTGCTGAAAAACTAGACAATTCATCCATGTCAGTGAAACTAATGAGCCAATCCCCTGTGCCCAACTCTGCAAGGCTTTATTCACCACCCATTGTTCATCCTCCATCACTGGGCGTGTGAAGCTTATACTGTGCCATGGATTTCACTACTGTGCATCTACTTCATTCTGAACCAGTGACTGACTGCTCAAAGTCTAAAATCAGAGCATTCTTGAGGACTTCCATATCCCAACACTGGTGGGTGCTGTTTAACAAATTAAAACAGATAAAGGATATTGCCCCCTCTGTGCTGTCAATCTCGAATGATTTCCAGTGAGTCAGCTTCTTTGAGAGACGATGAGGTTTACTGTCTTCCTTTGAGTATGTACAGACTCCACACATTACTACAGTAGCACTGTACCAAAATCTGTCAGGTTAACTACACTTCATTTAGACATCCGAAGAGCTGGAGGAATATGATGCAGACCTTAAGATTCTGTCTACTTCAGTAAATATCCTTTCATGCTTTCATCTTCTGATTCTGTCTATCAGAGTGTCCATCCTTTCATGTTTTCATCTTCAGATTCTGTCTATCAGTGTCCATCCTTTCATGCTTTCATCATCAGATTCTGTCTATCAGTGTCCATCCTATCATGCTTTCATCATCTGATTCTGTCTATCAGTGTCCATCTTTTCATGTTTTCATCTTCAGATTCTGTCTATAAGTGTCCATCCTTTCATGTTTTCATCTTCAGATTCTGTCTATCAGAGTGTCCATCCTTTCATGCTTTCTTCGTCTGATTCTGTCTATCAGTGTCCATCCTTTCATGCTTTCTTCGTCTGATTCTGTCTATCAGAGTGTCCATCCTTTCATGCTTTCATCTTCAGATTCATCTTCTGATTCTGTC
>BRDA01061747.1:10300-36044 GCA_036984385.1 Crenuchus spilurus | reverse complement strand
TCTTTTGGGCATATAATTATACTAGTGAGACTAACGAAGAAAAATAGAGAGAGAGAGAGAGAGAGAGAGAGAGAGTGCCTATTTCAAATCTAAAGGAAAAAAGTGTGTGTGTGTGTGTGTGTGTGTGTGTGTGTGTGTGTGTGTGTGTGTGTGTGTGTGTGCGCGTGCGTGCATACATATGTGCTCCTCCATGTGTTCCTGGGTTAGGGGTGCTCAGCAGGCCTGTGCTGAGTTAGACACAGTGGCTGAACCGGTCATTCAAGTGTTTCTGTATAATTGCAGTGGTTAAAACACCACTGAGACTCATAATAGAAAAGATGTCTCCCACTGCCTTCCACTGTGTCCCTCTGTCTCTGACTGTGCCATAACCCACGAACCCCACCACCCACACACACACACACTTCACATTATAAATCGATACCATCCACACGTGGTTGCATTAGTTTCTATTGGTAGAAAGGGAAAACATGAGGGCGGAGCACAGACAGAGCAGTTTTACTTAAAAATATATTTAATTTGCAATTACTTTCAGCTTTAAACTTGAATGGCACTGTGATGAGGTTTCCAAGCATCTTTATTTATTTATTTAATTATCCAAATATTGAAATATCCTTGGTCTGATACTGTCCATATTTTCTGTTTTCAGCTCAAATCCCATAAAGTTACTAATGCCTTTCTCTTTGCTTTTGTAGTGGCTCTTCAAATGGAAAAGTCTTGCCGGCCTTTCAGTTTAGCTGTTGACCTAAAAGCCAGTAGAGTGGCTACACATGCTAATTGTGGAATTGTGTAGACATGGCTAACAGGCTAGCCTAATTAATATCCAGCAGAATGTGAGAGCACAGTAAATTCTTTGTTAAGGAAAGAGCAGATGTTGTTCTTGTGAATAGCGAGATGTGCCAGCCAGCACAATTTCTCATTTCTGCCATTCTTTTAACATGAGAAATGCACTGAAACTGTGATGGCAGTGCTTCAACATGATGAACTTGTTTGACATGCTTTCCTAGATGCGAACGCTACCAATGAAAAATATCCACACAAGAATGGCTTACAAATTTGTTTCAAAGGCATACCAAACTAAGCTAAGCAAATATTTGTGTGTGCTCTTGTTTCATTGACTATAAGTAATGATACAATTTGTATCGTTTTGCTTTTGACATGGTTGCCGTCACAATAGTGTTAGCTCTTAGATGAATATAATTCTTCATGACAAAGATTTCCACCGCTATCAGATCATAAACTTCAAAGCACACATCCAGTGGATAAATCAGACCATAACAAATGTTTCAGGTGCTATTCGTTTCACCATGCCAGCATAGCAGAAGATACTTTAATGGGCTCTGACAAGATTTCACCCAGGTTTCATTTTTTTCATGCAGTCCCCTTCTGCTGCAACAATTTCAAAACAAGATACTGTGAATACCAAAACCATAAATATTATTAAACTGGTAACCAGTTAACCAGTTAATTCATACAATTTCCATTTTCTTCCTGATTTATTCAACAATACATGTCTACAGCTTGCTTTTTAAGTGTAGAACTAGTGCTGTGAGGTGAACATCATTAATACACCAATCAATAGTCAACCTCAACCCACATACAATACACATATAATGTGCTTGCACATTTAACTAATCTATGCAGTGAAACACACATACTATCGAGCAGTGAAAACACATACCCAAAGTGGTGGGCAGCCCCTATCCATGGCACCTAAGAAACAGTTGGGGGTTAGGTGTCTTTAAGGGCTCTTCAGTCATGACCTGCCCAGTGATCAAACCAGTGACCTTCCAGTCACAAGACCGAATCCTTAACCACCAGGCCACAACAGGTTCTATAAGATGCAATATGAAATAAAACAATTAAGTTTCATGGTGTATTTGATTTGAGTTGCCGTTTATAAATCAACCCTGAGCTAGAGGTCAAAAACCACTGATTATGAAAATCAAAACCACTGATTATCATGATCAAAACTGCTGATTCTAGATTAGCACTCCTGCTTTTGAGTGTTTGTTTATTTGTTTATTGTGTCCTAAATCACATCAACATCTGAGTCATTACTTAAGCTCTACAGTAGATGAAGTTTGAATATCCTGAGATACTTTTATGTTTGCAGAAACAATATTTTGGTGACTAATGAGATCTCATAGCTCCATCTCTAAGAAGTAATGGTGAGTCATGGTAAGTGGAGAGGCCTATTATAAGGCATTTTTCTAAGGCATTTTGAACATCTTGATCTCCTTATTGTGATATATATATATATATATATATATATATATATATATATATATATATATATATGCAAATAAGACAAATTCTATTTCGGCCTGTCACTCATCCATAGTTCATGTGTAGACTTGAAAGCACTAGGCATCATTATAGGTAGAGGAATAAAGGCTGCTTTAGTGTTGTCTGCAAGGATCGTGCGTTTGCATATAATCTTTGTTGACATTTTTCACTATACAGTGGAACCTTGACTTACGAGTTTCATTTGTTCTGTGATGGAGCTCGTATCTCAATTTGCTTGTATATCAAAATACATTCAACACTGAAACAAATTGAAATGCTATTAATCTGTTCCAGCAACACAAAAAACACATAAATGTATATATTTGTTTTTAAATAAGAAAAATGTACTTTATAAATAACAGATAATGTATAAACACAATACATAAGGCCAAGTAAAAAAAAAACAATTGGTGATCATCCCCGCCCGACCCTCTAAAAAGCACCCGACCATTTTTTTTTTTTTTACGCAAAAAAAGTGTGCCAAATGAGCGTCCGATGGGTGGGACAAAGCCCAGCATTTATTCAATGACTCGTCTTGTTTCGCTGCACTCTTTGCGTCACTATTGAACTCTGTAGAGGCTGAGCGTCCACCCTGTTTAAAGTACTGTGAAGCTGCGGGAATGAGTGAGAGGAAAGCCGCGTCGTTACCAGTGATAAGAAAAGCCGCGTCGTTACCAGTGATAAGAAGCTGATTCTGAACAAAAGTTGAGCAAGTTGTAGAGCATATTTAGTCAATGACGTGTACACACAACAGTATATTATTGATCACTTATTTTTTTGACATTTTAGGGGAAGCTGAGCTTCCCTTGCAATCTTAGAGCAATCACCTCTGCACTAGATGCATTTTACCAGGAATACAGCGATGGGAAGCATGATGATGACCCCATTTCACGTTTTCAACATCATTTTAATATTCGCTACATACTTTTCTACCATCAATCTAAAAAAAAATAAATAAATAAATAAAATAAAAAAAAACCCTGACCCAACATTTTTGGTGAAAAAGGATAATCACCAAGTTTTTTTTTACTTGGCCTAATAAAAAGAAAGTGTATTTACATTAAAGCTCAGACAATCTTCAGTGACTTTTTCGCCACATTTTCACTTGCAGGGTGTTTCAATAAAATCCTGTCCAAAGAGCTTTGTTTCTTCCTAAGTTTCAACAGTGATGTCTGCACTCAGGCTCACTAGTGACTCCTAGTGGCAGGTGGCGGAATTGTTCGCAATGATCTAGTGTTGAACGTTATCGTTTGACAGCCCCAACAGTAGTTTCATCTAATTGAAAACCATAGTAAATAAGTTAATGAAATTTAGTGTGATCAGTAATTAATTAGTTAATAATTAAGTAAGTAATGTCACGACCCTGATAAGGATTAAGCGGGTGTGATAATGGATGGATGGATTATATATATATATATATAATATCTATTTATTTTTTTAGTTTATCTTACTGCATACGCCACATTTAATGGTTTTCATTTTTGTTTTCTCAACATGTTACATTGAAAGAAAGACAAATTAGTAATTACAATAGATTCTCTCTTCGGGGTGTGTAATTTCACTTAGAAACTTGGCAAGTCAGTTTTGTTCTTTTTTGGACTGCTAAGTCAGTAAATACTCGTGAGCCTTCATTTTTAAGATAAAATGTTTCAGCTTCTAATAGATTGAGGTGGTCCAGAGTAGAAATCTAGTATCATCTCCTTGTTTTATAACTAGAACACAAACTCTCTTGGGTGTAGAAAAGGTTGAGCAGAGCCAAAGCAGGGAAAGGAGCTTAAACAAATTGAGTTTCGATTAAGATTCATTGGCTACATTTAGACTCAATAGCTGTAATTAAACCTGTTTTAACAATTTATCCTGCTGTGTGGCTGTCCACAGTTACAGAGACTGTAAGCAAGAAATAAAACACAGAGTATAGATAAGAAACAGACTCAGAACTGCTTAAAGAGGATTTTAAATTAGGTCTGAAAAATGTTGACATGCAATTGTGTTGTATGTTTATATTGTGTTTGGTAACAGTTTATTTTCAATTAATTGCATTTCCCCATATAGATCACATAATTATTATCTACAGATGTTTACATTATTAACAAACCAATGAAATTCAGTTGAGAGTTAACATTTAAGGGTGAGATCAGCATTAGAATTAGAACCAGGGTTAGGTTAAGGTTATGTGATTAAATTCAGGCTTGGGGTCAGACTATTAATTGAAAAATGGACTTTAATAGACAAATTGTTGAATGGAAAGCATCAAAAACAGCCTATCGAAATACTGGCCATCAGGAGGACTGGGGAAAAAACCTGGTAGGCTTCTCTATGTAGACTGTTGAGAGATTTTCTATGAGCACCCTCCCTCTGGACCTTCCTCTGGACTCTCTTTGCTGGGCAGAACCCTTAACACTTCTAGACTGGTGGAGTGATTCTAAGGTGGATCTCTAATCTTCAATTCCTCTGTCCTACCTTCTCCAGGCAGTAGTCCACCAAGGAGGTAGGAGGAAATGATAAGGTAAGAGAATACACACAAGTGTACACAAAGCAGCAAAGCATGATGTATGCCTACAGTATAAAATCTCCACTTCCAGCCTCATATGGTTCAGTTTAAAATCCATGGCAGGAGAAACATCTCTTCCCAAGATCATCACATCATCAACAAGTGATGTTGCATGAAAGTGATGTCGGAGACAACAAAGACATCTCAAGTCATTAATCAGTTAATATTGATTCCTCACATCTTCACATCACATCACAACAAAGGCTGCAAGAAAAGATGAACAAGATACAGTATACGATCCATCCAGTTTTACTCTGTTTTAGTATGGGTTATTATTTTTATATAATATTATATACATACATTATTATACATATCTTCACATTATATCATCCACAGGAGATGTTATACCATAATTATAAAATTACATTTAATATGTGTTGTACTGTGTATATGTTAGGTTGTCCATGTATGAGTCAAATGTATTGAGTTGTAAGGTAAGCTTGCTAACTATGCTTGTGATCAATGGCAATGATTTTGCTTTAAAGGTTTTTCAATTATGTGTCATATATATTGAGCTGTGCTGCTTACTTGTGTATAACCATTGAATACATAACTCATAAGAGGCTGCTGATGCAAATTTTGCATAACCAAATATGTGTAAATTATGATGTGATATAAAATGCTTTTCTAACTTAAAAACAGACATGTGAAAAATTAGGAAGGTTGCTATAAACCTTTACATAACGTGGTGTTTTTGTTTTCTTTTTATAAGGTACCACCTTTACTGAGTGGTGAGTGGGCATGAGGGTGGGCCATTTTCTTTTTATTTCTGTACCTCATCCAGTAGCCATTGGGGCCCCTTTCACCTTAGTGGTTAATTTAATGGAGTGTGCTGACTGAGAAGCTATTGGTCATGGTGGTAGGTCTCTTTCTCCTTATTGGTCCATGTAATGGATGGTCCCAGCCAATAAGCTTCCTTGCTATTGACTGTTTGTTTGTCATAGCATGCCCGATTCTCTGATGCCATCTTATTACAACAAGCTGGTCATTGGCTTTCTTAAGGGCTCTGGCGCCATGTGTCATTTATGCATTTATTCTCCTGTAATGTGCAGTTTAGGTTTTATCATTAAATAATAACAACAACAAGACAAAAAACAAAACAACAGTATTTTCTAAAGCCTAACCCAGATCTGTTATTTCTGCAGCTAAATCTCTCTTCCCTGTCTCTGGCCTCTGACCGATGTGATCATATGGAAGCCAGAGGCTATCTTTCTTTGTTATTTTAAGAATGTATGGGGTGGGAGTGTGTGTGGGCACAAGGGGCTGTCTGTATTCCTCAACTAGGTGAGCAATAGGCTGTAATTCCTGGCAAAAGAGGTATGGCAGACCCCTCATTCTGTCACCCTCTCATTTGGGGCTGGTCGTGAAGTCACCAGGAAGGGGAGGATACTATTTTCCAGCACATTCATCCCAAAGGATTGGTGAGCCAGAGGCACTTAATTGCATGTAACCCAATCTTGGTGCTATTGTCCCTGGTGGAGGGTGTAGTTTCTTTTCTCTGGCACACTTGAGGAGTATGTTTGTTAAGATGGTGTTCAACTGGTTCAGCTGCTGAGAATCATGCAGCAAGCCTCTCCCCATACTCCTGTGTTTAGTAATGGTCTTTTACACTCAAGTCTGGGCTCAGTGATGCAGTGGGTAGCGAGCAAAACCCAGGAGCAAAAGCCACTGGTTTGAATCCTCAGTTGTGGTCTAAATTAATTATTTTGTGTTTTTTGTTTTTCAGCTTTTTTAAATTTGCCTGCTCCTCTCTCTGCACTTGTGTCCAACACAGTGGCTTTTGCTCCTGAGTTTTTCTTAAAATGGGATCACTATCAAGAGTGAGTTCAGCCCTCTCAGATACCATTTGCATGGCTGGTAGTTTCACAATAATTTCCTTCTTCATACTCAGTCTTGGACATATGACAATGATTATTTAATGAACATTCACCCCACAAGCCTTGCCATTTCAGAGATGCTCCAACACAGTCAACACCAGCCCATTTCTCCCACATCCAACACATCAACTATGAGAACCATCTGCTTTCTTAACTCCTACTCTATTTCAGACCTTAAGATGTGCCACTGAAATTAAATAATCAAAATTATTTACTTAATAACACTTGAGTTCAGTGACCTACAGTGTACTTGTATTATATAATATGATGACTGGTGTAGAGCTTTAATTAGATAACAGTCTTACACTTGAACACATTTGACAAATTTACAAATTACTTCTCTAAACCTGTAAAGGGACATGGTGTTGTTTTATGTTATAGGGATCCATTTTTTGTTTACTTTCTGGTACAATTAGGTGAGCACCAGATAGTATCAGGTGAGCACCAGATAGTATCAGGTGAGCACCCAATAGTATCAGTTGAGCACCCAATAGTATCAGTTGAGCACCCGATAGTATCAGGTGAGCACCAGATACTACCGGGTGCTCACCAGATAGTATTTCGTGTAAAAAAAAAAAAAAAAAAAAAAACAATAACAACAACAAAAAACTATATAAAAAAGTAAGATTTTAACATCAGTTTCAGGATATTTGAGCACTGATGCCCCACAAAGCAATACCATAATTAAAAATAAATTTTGTGTGAAGTTTCTTATAATGATTTGGTAAGCATATAGCATGCAGGATAATGCATACCATATATTAAAATAAATTCCTTCAATACACAATTTTCTTTTCAATACTGACGAGAGGACTATACATTATCCCTTACATATACATATATAGTATGCACAAAATGTTTTAAATGCACCACATAAAAGAATGCACATAAAATTACATGGCACTACTGATTTGCAAGCAGCTACTTCACCTTATGATTAGAAATAATACCTTAAATTGCTGTAGTTTTGCTTGGAATACTCAGAATAAGACTGTACTTACATTTTTTCAATTAAATAGTACTCAAGCCTGTTTGTTAAGTACAAGTACTTTGTGAAGCATGTTTATATGATGATGGCTAATGTTAAAATCAAAATGTTAATTAACTCTCACCATTTTACTGATTTGACTGAACCAAGGTTAGGCCACAACAACCCAAATGGTCTTGTTTCCTGCAAAAGCTATACAAAAGCATGTTTCCTGTTAAATAAGTTTAATAAGCCTTCATGCATTTATCCATCCATTCAGTTTATAGGAAAAAACAACTGCATCAGTAGATTAAATACCTTTTCTTCACAAGGTCAGGTTGTACCTATTACCCATATGCACTGCACTTTGGCCTAATGGTCCTTTTGCAACCACAGGCAGCATCTGCTTATTAAAAACACCAGACAATTTTCATTCTTCAGCAATAATCAGTCTGCACATTTAGCATGTGCTCCTACATATTAGGGCCAAGGCTGCAATATTAGCTTCAATATGTGGAGAATATTTATTGGTGGTCTTATCAATGAATATACCCATGTGTACATTATAAATATCCATTGCACCAATATAGTGTATCAGTAGGCCGCTGATGATGTCTGTCTGGCCAGCTAACGAGCTCTGATACTGGGCTTCCTCCATTACCTCCCCTCCCCAGGCTTCTGCCACGCTGCCCCGGAGATCATCATTTTCCCATAACAAACCGTGGATTATTATTCTGCCGCCGACTGATTCCTGGGCTGGAAAATTATGCGCTGCAGCCCTCATCGTCTTCTCCCATTCGGAGCTGGCGATTGACCATGTAAAGCTGCAGAAATGAGTCTAATCACAGGAGGAATTATTTCTATGGCAGAACACCATAAAATATGGGTATGCTTGAACACCGCTCAGTACCAGTGCTTGGAGCTATGACAGTGAAGGGAAGGAGGTTGTCAATTAGGGTTGTAGGCCTATGTCAGATTTGTGGAGAACACGTAAAGATGCCAAAAAAGGGTTTACTGAAGCAGTTGCACAGAAGAACCACTTTTAAAGCTGTAAAGAACCTTTCAACTGATTGGTTTCAGTTGAGTTATCTGAAGAACCAGCTACAGAAAGGTGCTTTGTTAGCTAACATGGTTCTTCTGTGGCATTAGTCAAGCTCTTTTGAATGATGTTACAGGTGAACCATTATTTGGTTCCATAAAGAATATTTCAAATAGTTCTTTGAATAGACATTTACTGAAAGGTTCATTATAAACCAAACACAATGGCTTTCTTTGGCTCCACTGACTTTCAGTTGAGTGGCTTCAATTGAGTTTCCACTTAAACTGAATATAAGTGATTCTTCTCTGGCAAAAGGTGTCGTTTGTAGCAATGCTATAGAAGCAATTTTGGAGCTTTAATCAAATTGGATGAATAATTTTTGGAATAAAGAGCTTCCACATAACTTAAACCTTTTAACTGAACAGTATACTGAAGTCACCACATAAGACACATAACTTCAGGAGTATTACACCAAACCTTCTATTGTTAGTCTGGGGTTATCTGATTAATGTATGTTTAGCCAAATGATGTGCATGTGTTTTGTCACTGATGCCAGTTATGGTATAATGCCATAAACACATACAGGCAGGGACTCACCAGTTCACCCTTGCCTGCTATAATTGTTTAAATTCCCTCTGCTAAGCACAGTTTGCACAATGGCTCCATTTAGGAGAGTCCCATATGATTGCTCCGTGGTCAAGCTGGGAAGATTATCTCATGTCTGTTTAATGGAAAACGCAGCCATCTGTTTATTTGTTTGTGTGTGTGGCGTGCATTTTGCTTTTCTTTTTTTTTGTCTGCGTACAAGACTTCGATACACAGCTGATTTCATTTGACAAGCTAATCTTAAAGAAGTAAGCTTTTTTTCACATCAGAATGCCCTTGAACTTTTGTCTAAATGTGTAAATACGCTGGTTAACTTTTTCCTTTTTTATTTTTTATGTTTCAACCAGTTGCTCCTGAGGGAAAATACATATTCACAATCTCAACACTTCACACTCCAGCAAACAATGAAAAATAAACAAATGAACAAATAGGCGTTCAAATGAAAACTCTGATATTCAAATGCCCGGAGCTTCGATAAACACACACACACACACACACACACACACACACACACAAAGCACAGAGCAGTGGCTCGCTCCAGGGTGATGAGACTAACTCCTACTTATGATGATGTACCTGTTCAGTATAAGTGAGAGCTCAGGTGAATCACTGTTGGGATGGAGCCATGTGAAGGTAACTGAAGATGGGTTAAGGAGAACGTAAGCGTAGCCACACTATTCCCAGGTGCTGCTTTAAATAGATTCCCCCTACTTATTCTCCCCCTAACTCTTAGATCCACCTCACTCCCACTCTGTTCACACTCACACACACACTCCCCTTGAGTTGCTCTGAAGAACACTTTTTTTTTGCTGGAGAGTCAGTCTGGAGGTGAAAAAGAACCCCAGGACTGTTCTATCTGGGCCTCTATGGAGAATAAACCCACCACTACTAACAACAACAGACAAAGCGCTCTCCATATAAAAGTGCATGTCTCATCCCATAAGAGCGAGTCTATATTTAGAGCCTTCGTCCTCTTAAAATGCGAAGAGCTTGTTAGGTTTCCCATGGTACTTTCCTTTTTGAGAGGATGAAAATGTGTTAAGAATGCAATTTATTTTCAGAGACTTATCTCTTTCTTTTGCTTTCAGTTCACTCTTAAACATAAAGGTGCCATAAAGGACTTTCTGAAGTAATACCATAGAACAACTGCTTTTGGTGCCCCATGCACCTCTCAGTAGGAACTTACACACGTTTCCACTTTCCTTAAATGTAGTCAATCAGCCAAGAAATCTACATTTTGCTTCTTATACTTATATCTTATACCTGTATGTTATAAGTTAAGATATATATTATGTAACTTATATCTGTGAGTTTGGTGTAATTAACACTAAAACTCAATAGTTACATAATGAGCCTAGTCCTTTGTGTCAAAATAACTTAAACCAAAAGTTCTCTCAACCCACATACAGATCATATAAAAGTTGCACAGACATGTTGATGTAGTCTAAGAGTTTGTTTGACGTACTGAAAGCAGGGCATAAAAATAAACAAAATGTATGAAATATGATATTAGTCAAACAACTTAAGAGCAGCAAGCACTAATCTAGTCTAAAGCCACTTTTAGATATGTTTTAGGCTTTGATGTCTGTCTCACAAAAAGAAACAGTATTTAATTCAGTAATTAATGGACATGCAACATAAATATGTGACTGGTCAGATTAAATGTATGTGGGGGTTTTTTTGTACACATGCACAGAGTGCTGAGCCATTGCTGGCTTCACTGCTGTTTACCCACAAAGCTGCTAAAACAGTAAAAACAGTTGGCTGGCTTTTTTTCACCTTCTTCTTCTGATCATGTACAGTCTACCACCTGTTTACTGTCCCTCTGAGCAAAACACCATGCTCACATTAGCTACTAATGTATCTGTTTTAAAAGCTTTAATACAGTCCATACCTCACACATACAGGGTTGCCAGATCCTAAAAATCCTCCTTCCCATTGTCATACAGAAAGTATGTATACTGTGTATATGCACTCTACACAAACTGAAACTGGCCCAAAAAAACATAAAATATTAGACTTTGGAGTAAGAATCTTCGATCTGGAATCAGTTTTAGTGAAAATGACCATCATAAATAAGGAAGAAACTGATCAGTCTTCCACCAGCCCTAAAACTGCTTTTAGCAATGAAGCTCACAGTAAGTGAGTGCATCCTAAATCACATAGAACAGTCTCTGGGACCATAATTCAGATCTGGAATCAGTTGCAACGGTTTAGAGAAGCTTTGGTGAGGTATTTTGACAGATTGAACTAGTCTGGGTGATTAGTTTGAATGTAAAAAAATATACAAATATGAAATTTGAATTATTACAAACGTAATTACTTCTATTTTGTAAAGGCAGGATTCCTTTAGGAACATTTATTTTAAGAGTGCAGGTTTTAGTGGATGCAGAAACATCTTAAAACAACTGTCTTTTTGGATTAAAATGAGAGGTTACGCAGGACTCCACTGGGAGAGAATAAAGTTAAGACATCCAGGCTATTCACTTAACACTTCATTATCCCTTAAATCTCAGAACAGGCCACCTGCTAATTAATTTAATGATATTAATATGTCACCAAAAAGGCAAGAAAGCTGGCGGCGAGTACAAAAGAAATGAAAGGAACAGGGAGGGAGAGAGAAAGAGAGAGAGAGGGAGAGGCAGTGAGTAACCTCTGGGGTGTCGTGGCTTAAGGCAAGCTTTCCTCCAGGCCTGAGCTCCACAGTGCATGTAATTAGAAGAGGAGAAACGAGAGGTGTACGACTTTTACATTTAATATCCCTGATCACTCTGCCTGCACATGATGTATGTCAGAGTGAAAGAGAAGCATAAAAAGAGAGTGACATAGAACAAAAGAGTGAGAGAATGTGTGAAAAGATGGAACATACTGAAAGAAGAAAGAAAGAAAATAGTAGAACAAAAAGAGAAGGCAAGACAGAAAGAAAATGATATACAGACAGACAGATAGATTGACAGATAGTGGTACCATAAGTGAATTAAATGAAAAAATGAAAAGAATACATAGTTAAAAAGACAAAAAAGTAAGAAGAAAAAAAAAACAGAAAGATAGATAGATAGATAGATAGATAGATAGATAGATAGATAGATAGATAGAGACAGACAGACAGACAGACAGACAGACAGACAGATATATACATACAGACAGATAGATGGATAAATAGATGGATGGATAGAGACAGACAGACAGACAGACAAATACATACAGACAGATAGATAGATAGATAGATAGATAGAGACAGACAGACAGACAGACAGATATATACATACAGACAGATAGATGGATAAATAGATGGATGGATAGAGACAGACAGACAGACAGACAGATAGATAGATAGATAGATAGATAGATAGATAGATAGATAGATAGATAGATAGATAGATAGATAGATAGATAGATAGAGACTGACAGACAGGCAGATAGATGCAGACAGACAGACAGAAAGACAGACAGATATATACAGACAGATAGAAAGATAGATACAGACAGACAGACAGACAGACAGGTTGATACAGACAGACAGAGAGACAGACAGATAGATAGATGGATAGAGACAGATAGATAGATGGATAGAGACTGACAGACAGACAGAGAGATGCAGACAGACAGACAGACAGACAGATAGATAGATAGATAGATAGATAGATAGATAGATAGATAGATAGATGGATAGAGACAGATAGATTGATGGATAGAGACTGACAGACAGACAGATAGATACAGATAGATAGATAGATAGATAGATAGATAGATAGATAGATAGATAGATAGACAGACAGACAGACAGACAGATAGACAGATAGATAGATAGAGACAGACAGATAGATGCAGACAGACAGACAGACAGACAGACAGACAGATAGATAGACAGACAGACAGACAGACAGACAGATAGACAGACAGATAGATAGATAGATTCAGACAGACGGATAGATAGAGACAGACTGACAGACAGACAGACAGACAGACAGATAGATAGATAGATAGATAGATAGATAGATAGATAGATAGATAGATAGATAGATAGATAGATAGATAGAGACAGATAGATTGATGGATAGAGACTGACAGACAGACAGATAGATATAGATAGATAGATAGATAGATAGATAGATAGATTCAGACAGACGGATAGATAGAGACAGACTGACAGACTGACAGACAGACAGACAGACAGACAGACAGACAGATAGATAGATAGATAGATAGATAGATAGATAGATAGATAGATAGATGCAGACAAACAAACAAACAGACAGACAGATAGATAGATAGATGCAGACAGACAGATAGATAAAGATTTATTTGAGCTTTCTAAGGGATGGGTTGAAATTCATTTAAGTATTCAAAGACTGAATCTGCACCTTGGGGTTACCTCTGTGGAACACATTAAAATCCACTATATGCCACTTTCAGTTCATCTGTTAGCAGAGATATATCGGGTTTGTGGGTCCAATCCTTGCTATGTTGTCTGGAGAACTGTCATCTTTTTCAATTCCAGAACCCTTGGATACCCTGACTCAGAGGGATCACAGAGGCCTGATGAGTTATCGGTTGGGCTACACAACACTGGTTGGTCATTCTTCATGCATACGAAGAGGAAAGTAAAGTTATTACAAGAAAACCTATAAATTACTTCAAGTCCAACAATCTGGAGAGACAGCCAGTGGAGATCGATGTGCGTCTTTGTTTCCATAGATCATGTAGACTCATGTTCAGCGTATCATGCATCTACTGGTTTGTGTTCTGTACTGTATTTCAAATGTGCTGCAGACACAAATCAATCTCTTGATCCCTGGGCACTAACACACAGCGTAAATATGCTAGTCTGACATAGTGAAGGTGAATAAGAGAGGCTTTACAATACTCTTAAAAACATTTTCTTTAAAGGTTATTTAGTAAAAACAATGGTTTTATATATAGATAACCTTTTTATTTATGTGCTACAGATCCTCAAGGTTTTGATGATCAATTGTTATATTTTCTGCTACATCAATAAGTTTATATTGTTACTATTGGAACCAAGAAATCATACAATTGTAATGTTTTATTTTTCATGAGAAAAAACAGCACCTTTACGTTTTAATTTTACTTTTATTAGTAAAGTCTAAAATTTAAAAAGTAGAATAGAAAAAGACAACAAATAGAACAAAATATAAATGCTCAGTGAAGAGCAGTATCAAGAACTGTCTTGAAAGAAAAAACTTACCATAAACAAAAAGACACATTTTCACTAAGATGGCTCTAGACTAATGCTACATCATAATTTAAAGGAAATGATAAAAACAGCCCTGACCATACAGTCATAAAATCAATGTCTCTGCCATATCAATGTATTTTAACACAGAAACAGTGAAATTTCACATTTATGGACAAAATTTCATAAAATATTTTACATTAGTCAGTCAATGGAATGAAAACTGAGTTTGTCAGTAAAACTATACAATACTGTCACAAGCATTAAGCCAACAAGTGTGAGGATATTGTAAGTTATATTATCAGTGGTGCCCTACGGGCGCTTGATGCCTGAGGGGAATGACAACTCTGGCAAATGGAACAGAGCAATCACTGGGCCACATTGGACCAGTTAACCTCTAAAATGAGCACAAAAGCAACAAGGAAATTACAGGGATCACCACTGAGTGTATATTTTGAAGTCTGGGTCTGTAAAGCAGATGCATGGTTAAGGCACCAATATTAACCAAGGTTCAAAGTCAACACTGCCTCCAGTTTGCATGAGACTACCATAATTGGACACTGGAGGATTGCCTTCACAGACAAATCCAGATTAATGCTGTGTAAAGTGGACAGGCGATGACATATATGCCACCAAACATACGAAAACCACCTCCAAGGGACAAATGTGGGCCAAATGCATGGTGGTGGTGGCAGTGTACATGTCTTGGGGGTGCTTTTCTGGCATGATTGTTGACCACTAATAACACTGCTCCTGAGTGGTTTTAGGAGCTCAGCAGTGACTTTACTGTCCTTCCCTGGACTGCTAACGTGCCTGATCTCTATCCACTGGATGTGGGAACACTTGGACTACCACACAATCTGAGGTACCTCAATGCTCTGCTACAGTTGGAATGGGCAATGTCTTTGAATACAGTCCAACCCACAACAACAACATGGTAGTGTCATTTGAGGCAAGAGTGGTTATTATCACAATTAGGTATGATACCTTAATATTCTGATATGACTGTGTGTGTGTGTGTATATATATATATATATATATATATATATATATATATATATATATATATATATATATATATATATATAGCCATATATATAGCCAAAGTGTATTCAGGCAATCTTTTTTCAGTTCATAATGCAGTGAAGAAGTGGCAGTTAGCAGGAACGGGGGAGGGCAAGTTGACCAAGAAAACTTTCCAAAAAAACTTATCCTAGGACTGCTACATAGGCAAATCAAAACCATTGAAAAGAGCATCTCTATAATTGTTAAGCCTTAGGCAGAATGATCATATTTTGGGTTTGTTTTGCAGCAAGTGATACAGGGAACATTTTACTAGAAGAATGAATGATGGATTCATTTAAATACCTTTTAGAATCATTTCCCAAGAAAGAATGGGCAAAAAAAATCATCCAAACAAAAAGCATTTACAAACTGTGATACTTGCTAAAGGGCATGTTTCTAAGTACTAACCATGCAGGGTGGTCAAACTTTTGCTTCGGGCCCTTTCCTTTTCTGTTACTTTGAAACTGTAAAAGATGGAAGTAAAAGTGCTTAAAATATAAAAAAAACTGTGTGATATGTAATTGCATGCCTTTTGGTAATCAGATCATCTTTTACAGTATTCTTAAAATCTTTACAGTTGCATAGACATAGACTCATAATATATATATATATATATATAATTTCATTTAAAAATCAACAGAAACCTTGGGGTAAAATAAAATCTAAGAACTAAAACTATGTGGTTGCATAAACACTGTATGCACACCCTAAACTAATACTTTATTGAAGTACTCTGTGAGTTTATGACATCATTCAGTCTTTTTAAGTGGGAGTCTATCAGCATGGCACATTTTGACTTGGCAATCTTTGCCAACTCTTCTTTGCAAAAGTGCTCCAAATCTGTCAGTTTATGAGGGCATCTCCTGTGTACAGCACCCATCAGGTCAGCCCACAGATTTTCAATTGGATTCAGGTCTGGGCTCTGGCTGGGCCATTCCAAAACTTTGATCTTCTTCCTGTGAAGCCATTCCTCTTCATCTTTGTTTTTTTAACAGAGGCCCAAAGGATTTGTACTGTTTATAATTACCTTCACATTGAAAAAGGCCCAGTTCCAGCTGCAGAAAAACAGCCCTATAATGCTGCCTCCACCATGCTTCACTGTGGCTATGGCTTTATGCCAAACATCCCTTTTGGAATTATGTCCAAAAATCCCCAGGTAGGTCACAACTGAAGTGCCCTTGAGCAAGGCACCTCACCCGCAGTTGTAAGTCGCTTTGGATAAAAGCGTCTGCTAAATGCCTCAAATGATCTCATCAGACCATATCACATTTTTTCATATGCTTTTCTGGATGGCAAATAACTTTCTCCAATTGAATGGGAATAAATCTGAGCTGTTGCTTTTAGGCTTATAAGCTCAGGAGTGACAAAGCCTTTGAGGTTGCAGCACCTAGACGCTGGAACAGCCTTCCATTGAACATTTGGTCTGCCCCCTCTGTTTCAGTTTTTAAAACAAGGCTAAAGACTTATTTTTATTGTTTGGCTTTTAATTAGTCATGTGTGTGATTCATTTATTTATTTATTTTTTGATGTAGTGATGTGAATGCTTTTATGTGTACAGCACTTATTACTTAATTACTTACTTACTTGATTTTAGCCGAGTTGATGTCGGTTTTCTTTGTAAGATAATACTTCCTTTGTGCCACCCTGCCCCACAACCCAGACATATGCAGAATATGAGAGATTTTTGTCACATACAGTATACAACCAGTACTTGCCAGAATTTCCTTCAGCTTCTTAAATGTTGCTGTAGAACTCTTTGTAGCCTCCTGGCCAAAGGAGTTATTCTTGTCTTTTCATCAATTTTTGAAGAAAGTCAATTTCTTGGAAATGTCACTGTTGTGCCAAATTTGATCCATTTCTTGATGACTGTTGTTCCATGGCATATCTAATGCCTTGCAAATGGTTTTGTACCCTTCACTGGACTGATAACTTTAAACAATGAGATCACTTTGATGTATTGTAAACTCTGTATGGGCCATGGCTTTTGCCGTAAAATGCAACTAAGAAAATATCAGGAAAATCCTACTAGAATGGCTAAACTTTATTTGAGGTTATTCAGAATCATTTTAAATGATGGCAGCTATGTATTGACTTTTATTTAACATGAGTTTGAATGTGATTCCCATGTATGCCATGAGCTTAAGAGTTGTATAAATGTTATTTTCAAGGTTTTTGCATTCTAGCACTTCTAAGAGCATTTTCTTAGAGATCTTAATCAATTTGATCTCCACTATTTGATTCCTGCTAACTGCCATTTGTTAATTACATTATGAACTAAGAAATGGTTATCAGAAAACATGTTGCCATCTTCTAATAGGTGCTTAGAGGAGCTGCTGATTGTTGGGACAAAGTTTAAAGTATTATCATGTTTAAATTGTTTTTTTTCAAATGTAGCCTCTGAAAGTATTTTATGCTGAGACTGGCATACAATAACGTAGTCAAGCATCAGACGGCATTTTTGAGGTGGAGAAAAATAATTTTTCAGTGAAATAAGCAAGACGTTTGCTTTTTAAATGATATGGGACAATTATTTCAATTAAAATCAAATAATTTGAATAATAATTTAAAATGACCAAGGACATGAACCAACAAGGTAAAAAACAATTTCAATTTTTTTCAGGGTGACATTAAAAAATCCTTTTAAAAAATGTCTTAAACTTTTTGCACTAGATTGAACCCATTTGCTAAGAGTACACAATTTTTCTGAACTGAAATCACATGTACTCTGCCTCTTTGATATGAAAATGTGTAGCCATTAGCTTGACCTGAAAATTGGAGCAAATGATCATAAAGGTCTCTTCGGCAAATGAAAATGCGTGCTTGGTAGTATTTTTTTCTGCTTCAACAAAATGAATCCAAACAAAAAAGAGCTGTTTTATTCTTTTCAATTTTCAAGGTCTTTTGGTTCAAAACACTTAGAATAAGGAAAAAGGCTACACATTTAACCTTGGACCAGGTTTAGTTGAGGAGTTCAAAACCAAGCCAAAAAGGCAGATTGATATAATCAAGAGGACTGGATTGCTTCATTTTCTACATAGAGCCCTTAACCCAAGGACATGAATGGAAATGAACTTCTCCTGCACAACTTTGGGAGAGATAGTCTCAGTGTGCACTATAACTTTGCAGAAGGATGAAACAAACTGAGGATGTATGGATGCTTGTATGTGTCTAGGGGTTGTTTTTTTATCTGTTTCCTTAAAGGTGGATGCATCTAAAAGTGTCCTTGATGTGTCTGCCAAGTCTTGGATCAATAGCACTAATTTGGCATGCTGAGCGTGAATGCAGGGAAGATTTTTCATCTTGCATAAGTCTGTAGTGTTTCAGTTGCATACATATTCTGCACATGTAAATATGTAGCTTTCAGACTTGCTATTCACAGGAAAAAAGAAAAAAAAGTATTTTGCTTTAATAGGCATATATTTGTAATTACCATGCACATCAAAATTATGTACACCAAAAATTTGTTATTCATTTCCTACAGACAGAAATTTACCTGACCCTCACTGGGGCAGTACCATTCTTTTCACTGAAGGATACTTCTGCAGTACCCTTCTTTATTAGATTATCATAAAATTTTGTTTAAATTGTTGCCTTGACACTCTGTGCTAATTTCTGCATGATATTTATAGACCAAGTATTACCATCATATTATTGTCCAAAATACTATCACTGACTGATTTTTACCATTGGTTTTAGAAAAATGAACACAGAAGAAAGCAATTCACCTTCGCAGACGCTGGCATGTCTCCATCATCCTCCTTTCTCCCCAACAACACCAGGTTGACCCCGTCCTGTTGCCCAGGGGGTGACTCCAACTCTGTGGCCCATCTGTCTGCCAGTATCTGCTGTAGACCGAATGCTGCAGACTTAGTTATTATGCAGTAAGTTATTGGCTAATATTTTTGGCTTTATATTGGCTTTATTTTTTTTTCTGAGTGTTTTTATGCCAGAACAATGGATTTTGGTTACTACTATGATGGTAGAATATTTTTTTTTTTTTTTTTTAAGTGAAGTACACATTTGGCCAGACTTACAAATGCTGCTGTAAAGTTAACAAAAAAAAAGAATGAATATATTTGTGGATTTCTTTAGAAGAGTACGTCAAAGTGCAAACTAGGTCATAATGGTAATATTGTGCTGATAAAAGGCTACCAAACATTGGCATTGTAAACATTTTATTATGGTATATAAAGACATAAGTATTCAAAAATAGCCCAATATTTCCAACAATTTATGAGCATGTTGTACCTATTAGAGTACATTTCTACTTTGGGGGAACAAAACTATAATTTATAGCTATATATTGTACAGTACATTTTTCTGCTATTGTAATTGTTCTTCAGGTCCACTTTTATAACATTATATAATATATTTACATGACATTTAATTGGATTCTTAGCACAGCATATATCCTAAAATGTTCTCCGAATGTAATTTGACTGGCTGGTGTGGTTTCATAACATCTGAAAGCCATATTGAAGTCACAGAGAAAGAACTTGCAACCTCTGACTTTTACAAAAGAAGAAAAGTTGTTTGGGTTCTGCTTGATGTTGCGAAACAATTGAACAGGCTCTTAAAGTGCCATATCAATGTCCTTGTCTTTGTACTTAAATCCTGAAATCTTGTCATCTGTGCTTTAGCACTGTGCTTTATAAACAGAAAGGAGTTTTATTTGGAGGGGCCACGACTCAGAAAAGAATTCAGTACTTTTTTTTTCTCTTCCATTGGAGTGAAACAGCTCGCAAACCAACAAAGTAGATTCCCCAGAGAGTGAACAACACAGCTACTAATAATACTTCATTTATTTATACCGTGTAGTATGCTCAATAAATGAAATGAATATGTCAAAAACAATTGGATATCACAACACATTTCCCTTGAAATGCATTATATTAATCTTTATAGTGAATATTTTCCATTTTGGACATAGTATATGCTTGTACTGAAAGTTGAAATGACAGCATTTTATGACTTACAGACATTGGTGGCAATAACAAATGCATGCTCTAATTCAATATTAATTATTTCTCACTTACACTTCATTGAAACAAGCAGAAATTCTGTCAAAACCAGTGTTGCATCAATACTACATTTATTTTTATAAATAGAAAGAAAAAAGTTATTGTTCTGTATTGCAGAAAAAGTTTCTCTTTATCTTGATGTTTTTTTTATTTTTTGACATTTGATCAAATGAAAAATACTTGTATATTTGCATGTCATTTGTTGACAAACAGTAAACAAGCTCAGACTTGTACACACAGAATATACATTAAATGTAAATGTAATTAATTGTGCAATTCAATGTCATTACATTTAAATTACATCGTATATAGCAAAACATAAGTCATAACTCTTGACTTCTGTGGTTAAGTAGCTTTTATTTTGAACAAAACTGATATGGTGTTCTGATAACCTCTCCTGTGGGCAGAGTATGTGTCTGCCATTGACCCTGTGTTCTATTGTCCCCTCCCTGCCTTGTTCATTTGACCTAATTGGTGGATCAGCCAGCAGAACCTGCTACAAGGTCCATATCAATCCTACTTACCGAAAGTCTAAAGTGGCCACTCTCAGACTGACCTTCTGACAAGGAGGACAGATTGTGTGTGTGTAGGTGTGTGTGTGTGGTGTGTGTCTTTGGAAGGAAAAGATAAAAGTCATTATTTTTACTCTAGGTTACAAAACATCCCATTTTATAGAACATGCACTTTTCTACACAGGAGAACCATGTTTGAATCTGTAAAGTATACTTTAGAATGCTTTATAAAGTACAAGAAACACTCTTTTTTGATTGGCCAATCATTAATAATGTATAAAGGGCCAACTATGAAGTAGATCTAGCAGGGGCAGTATTAGGTCTGGGCTACGGGGCTATAGTCCCGGCTCTTATATCCAACCTAGAACCGATTAACCAACAATCACTCCAAGACCGGCACTCTCACACCTCTCCCGTATCAAAACTTCCTGTGATCGCCCCTGAAATCCAGTAAACAAAACTTTAATTGCCATTGTATGTAGCCTACTACAACAACAGCCAATAACAAATTAGCAAAAATTTACATTTTGTGATGTTTAGATTAATTTTTTCTTTGCACACATAAATACACAAAAATATTTAAGCAACTGTGGTATAAGCCAAGAAACAACCTTTGAAGCGTCCCTGTATGTGAAATGCATCTACTCAGGCATTGTGGAGTTCTTTGCCTCTTCCTTGTCCATTAATTTTGTATAATGTAACACCTCAGCCGCCATTATGCTGTACTGACTCTGCTCTGTTTCTGTAAATGTGAAATATGAGTGTGTACAACCTTTTAAAGGTCTTAAAAAGTTGCATATAACGTCATATAAATATTCTATGCCAATAGAAGGAACGATAAAGAAAGCTTAAGAACCATTTCTGTGCATTTTCTTTAAAGAGTGCCAAACAAGTGGTGTGTGAAATTGTAGTCAGTCTTTGTAAACAGAGAGGCTAAAAGTGTGCTTGTAACTGATATCTCAGACTTCAAGTGACAGGGACCCAACCGTGATAATAAATGTAGCATATCTCTATACAAGAAAACAATGTGTGAAATCCAAAGTGTAGTTCACCAAATTTTCATCATCGCAGACGGTTTCATGCTTCTGACTCATCGATATTGACACTAACAAGGCAGGTTGGAGCAAAACGGCAATGAAGAAAGTGACATGATCTCACACAATATGCACATCTATATGCAAATTGCAATCTCTCCCTGAACACAACGTGGTCGGGATGTGGTGGAAGAGATCTTGTTTTTTTTTTTTTTTAAACAAAAAAAGTGGTGTGTGTACGTGTCGTATGTCACTGCATCAGTCACACTCAGATGTGTCTGCTTTAGCCTTGCCAAACAAGGACGCAACATCTGCCATAGTGAATCTCCTACGTACCCAAAGGAAATGCCAAGCTAGATCCATTTCAGAATGCTTCAGTTAGCAGCGAGGGAGACTAAGTGACAAACCGACTCCAACGCGCAGGGACATTCTGCATCTCTTCTTCTTTTTCTCCTGTCTGCCCCCCACCCCCACCACCACCTCCACCCCCACCCGCACTTCTATCTCGCTCTGTGAAGAGTGCTTTAATTCTTTCCTTTCCAATCCCCACATCACATCAGTTATTCTACACGCCGGTCAGACGAAAAGGATGATCTTGCTCCCTCTCCTTCCTCTCTCTCTCTGCAGACACAGCTGTCGGTGATAATCTACTTTTACATCCCCCTCCTTAGTCCCTGATTGATTGAAAAATTGTGGTGCGAAAAGATATGAAATGCCCACAGACAGTATTAGGACAGAATGGGGGTGCGTTTCAAACCGCTGAACATTAAATATCCCTGAGAGAGTACGCCAGCGCGCATAAGAAGCACACCCTCCACTCTTAAGTGCACAGCCCCATTAATTGCCATTTAGTTTTCATTGTCCATAAATGCATCAGTGCTGTTCAAATGTAGTCCCCTGAGAAGCATTAAGTCGAAGCCTTCTGGAAGGAAAGTCGTACCTAAAGAGTTAATGACGTATATGGAAAAAGACTGTTAAACATTCATTTCATATCAGCATTCGTTCAGTTCTGAATCCTTTCTATAGCTTTTAGTACAATTTTCCTAGAAATATATGTCCCAGCCATTTAGGAACATTAAGTGTCACTATTGCAAATAGTTTTAATTTGCAGTATTTAATCACTTCTGATAGAAAATGAATAACAATAACAAGGTGAAGAATAAAGGTGCCAAAAAGAGTGATGTCACAGGAGAAACTATTTTGGCTCAACGTTTCATGGATGCTTCTCTAAAGAACCACTCATGTACAACTGTAAAGAAACTTTTAAGATGAAAATAACCTCCAGGGTTTAATACAAATAATAGTTTTTTTATAACTAGGCCAATAACTATTTAAGAAGCTTTATTTAACAGTGTGGGTTGTAGTGAATATTGTCTAATGAAAGTCTCAGAACTCTTTTATTTTAAAGTATTTGAAAATGACAGCTGCCCTTTACATTGTGACAACATTTCATGATTAATGAGATTATATTAGACTTTATTCTCATTGTGCAGAGTACAAGTAGAGATCCAATGAAATTCAGTTAGTATCTAACCAGAAGCACAAAATATTACTTTCATATAAAATGCATTATGTAACCATGGCAAGCAATGCTGTGGATACAATGTGTTCACTAAGGACAATGGAGTAAACACTTCAATGTTGCATGTATACATATAATATACATATATACAGAGTGATTGGAAGTAGTATAAAGGCTGTATGAACTGATAAGATAAGGATGCAGAGCAGGGACATCATTAAACCCTATTTAGTGGCTCATACGCCCCAGTAAAATGTTGATGTGCCCCACTAAAATCATAGTGGTAAATATATATATGTTTTTATCCTGGCCTATTGAGGAGAACATTGTGGCACATGCCACACACAATTTACTATAGGCACTACATTTCCCGTAATACCCCAGTATTCAAAAGCTTGAGCAACTATGGTTTTCAGCCAAAGCCTTATTTATGTATGTTTTGACTGATTGATTGCTAGTAGTAATTGAAATTTACAAATATTTACAAGAAAGCCAACCAAGCAACAGACAAGGTAATGCTTATAGCTATATGTTTTGACTGTAGCCACGAATAACCTACCAAAATACGAGTTAGACCACTAAAGCAAAGTTATTAATAAAACTAACAAAAGCATCAGTTATGGCTTTTATTTTATGCTAATCTTGCAAAATCAGCCTTGTGATTTTAAACGTTATCTAGCTAACAAAAATTTAATATGCAAAGTCAAAATCACAATTTCTGAAATTATTTGTTCAAGAAAGTACACAAAAACAAAATGAATGCTTAGTGAATAACTAATGGTTATTTAAGTCACTTGATCTATTTAGTGTTTAAATTTTTTTTTCTAGATGCATCAGGGGCATTTAATACCTACCTGTTGTACTGGGGCACACACATAATATAGATGGGCACAGCTGTACCCCAGTTCTTGTCAATCAGATATAGGGGGACAGCCGTACCTCTCTTTACTCTGTGTGTGCCCCAGTACAAGAGGTACAGTAAAAATACCTGTGATGCAAAGTAAAAATAACATATATAATGTGCAATAGTATCATACACAGTGATAGATAGATAGATAGATAGATAGATAGATAGATAGATAGATAGATAGATAGATAGATAGATAGATAGATAGATAGATAGATTATTGTCATTGCAACAAGTACAACAAAATGTACTCACTGCTGAGTAGTGAGAACAAAAAGCCTCATTGCTGGGAGGGCAGCCATCATGCCGCCACCTTTAGAAAAAGGAAAACAGCAGAATACATTGGGAAAAAATAAGGGGAAAAAACAGCCCCAGACTCTGCTCCAATTGGGAGCAGAGTGTGATAACATGAAAAAAAAAAAAAACTCTCAGCATAGCAACATATAGGCATTGGGAAGCCCCTCTTGGGTTAAAGCAGTAAAGGCATTGAAGGCGTTGGGTCTGGGAGGGAAGGAGGTGGGTGCTGAAAGTCACTTTGTTCAAACAGTCTGTGCACCTCAGTCCGCAAGATGGCCTAGCAATAGCACAGCATCCTTGGCTCCCGAGCAGAGACAACAGCCAGCATGGCGCCACCTTTAGAAAAAGGAAAACAGCAGAATACATTGGGAAAAAATAAGGGGAAAAAACAGCCCCAGACTCTGCTCCAATTGGGAGCAGAGTGTGATAACATGGAAAAAAAAAAACCTCTCAGCATAGCAACATATAGGCATTGGGAAGCCCCTCTTGGGTTAAAGCAGTAAAGGCATTGAAGGCGTTGGGTCTGGGAGGGAAGGAGGTGGGTGCTGAAAGTCACTTTGTTCGAAAAGTCTGTGCACCTCAGTCCGCAAGATGGCCTAGCAATAGCACAGCATCCTTGGCTCCCGAGCAGAGACAACAGCCAGCATTCTTCTTAGGACAGGTTGGACATTAGACTAAAAACCGGGGGGTCATAGTCATGCCGGAACTCGACGACTATCGTTTTAAATGAAGACTTCCGGTAACGATACTCATAGAGTCAGGGAGGGGAGGACAGGATTCTTCTTACGACCGACAACAGAGACGAGCCCTCGGTTCCTACGACACGATAACGATCCGGTAGAACGCCTGACTCCACGTGTCTG
>BRDA01061747.1:0-10290 GCA_036984385.1 Crenuchus spilurus | reverse complement strand
CGAGCAGAGACAACAGCCAGCATGGCGCCACCTTTAGAAAAAGGAAAACAGCAGAATACATTGGGAAAAAATAAGGGGAAAAAACAGCCCCAGACTCTGCTCCAATTGGGAACAGAGTGTGATAACATGGAAAAAAAAAAACCTCTCAGCATAGCAACATATAGGCATTGGGAAGCCCCTCTTGGGTTAAAGCAGTAAAGGCATTGAAGGCGTTGGGTCTGGGAGGGAAGGAGGTGGGTGCTGAAAGTCACTTTGTTCGAAAAGTCTATGCACCTCAGTCCGCAAGATGGCCTAGCAATAGCACAGCATCCTTGGCTCCCGAGCAGAGACAACAGCCAGCATTCTTCTTAGGACAGGAGGGGAGGGACTGAGATACTCATAGCAATGGCCTTCAGAAGTAAATTTTGCTATCAGCAGCTCAAGGCCGTACTGATACTGGGGGGCCAAAAATCAGATTACAGGTTGTTTAGGTGAGTGTCACATACCAGTTTAGCGTGAACACTCTTCTGTTCATAGTGATAGTTTCTATAACGTATCCACTCCATTGCAGAGCCGAGACTTTCTCCAAGATATTATCCAAGCCACAGTTCACACAGTCTGAGAGCCAACAGCTCTGCCCATCACATAATCATCAGGCAGCTTCTGGGGGGCTTGGACAGATGACCTGACCTCTTTAATTTTCCAATACCGTAATCAGTGTTTCAAATAGGAATACATCTTCGACGTCCTCCACACAAAGAGTCGCCAGGCACATGACACACCACTTCTCCCACATGTCCATCGCGTAGCCAGCTGCAAACGTTCCATCGGGACAGGCAGGTTCCCCTGAACCCAGACTTCTTTTCAAGAAGATGGTGTCAATTGCATTGAGAGACCATTTAACACTGCATTTCCCAGGTTTGCAGAAAAACCCCCCTTCTTGTGAGCTATTCGAGAGGTAATGTGACGTAAATGAAAATCTGGAGGGCTAGTGTGTAGGGTCTAGGGAGCATGTCGAAGGGCGAGTTTTGTTTTGGTATTCGGCCTCGGCTTTAAACCCTGCTTTAAACTTCTCCACAATATTATCTCTGACCTGTCTAGTGAGTTCCTTGGTCTTCATGATACTGTTTGTTCACTAATGTTCTCTAACAAACCACTGAGGCCTTCACAAAACAGGTGTATTTATACTGAGACTGAATTACACACAGCTGGACTCTATTAACTAATTAAGTGACTTCTGAAGGTAATTGATTGCACTGGATTTTGTTTAGTGGTATCAGAGTACAGGGGTTGAATAATTTTGCATGTCACACTTTTAAGATTTTTATTTGATTAAAATTTTGAAAACCATGTATCATTTTCATTCCACTTCACAATTATGTGGTACATTGTGTTTGTCTATCACTGAAAATGTCAATAAAATACATTTACGTTTGTGGTTGTAAGGTCAAGGGGTATTAATACTTTCCATACCCACTGTATGACCAGTGTATAAGATTATGGCCAAAATAGTGAATTGCTGTTCATTTCTGTTTTAATTTTTTTTTTTTGTCAAAGAAAGTGTGCTTACTGTTTAGGTTATTGTTGTATGTCCAGTTATGTAATGTCTCTATGACAGTCTGTGACAATGTGAAGTTTGCAGCTGCCACAACAGCCAAGTACAACTGAAAGAAGAGAAAGAATAAAAGCAAAGCTGAGATATGAACATGGCTTCAGAATAACTTCCCGAAGAAGCCTAGACAGTATTGTTGAAATTCACAGAATGAGATGAAACATTCTCCTACTAAAATCACTGGTTTCATCTGTAAACTCTTTTTACCTGACTTTATATTCTTTATTACCTGTTCTATTCTGTTCTCGTTTGGTTTGGCTGAGAAGGTCAGCAGGCTAATAGCTACAACTGCACCATACAAAGTAAAGAATATGTTACTTGTATTCCTGTTACAATCATCAAATGTCTGTGTTTGAAGTGTTGAGCTGACATCCAATGAGAATACAGCATGAAGACAAAGTCCTTATAGGAAAATCGATCTACTTGGCATCCATCTTTGCTATGCCCACAGACAATTATTTCAGTCATTCAATATCAGGCTTCTCTCTTATTGAATGGAGAGAGTCTTATAAAAGGCAAACAGAAAGCCACAATTTATTTGAAACCACAAGTAAAATCACGCAGAAATGGCCTCCATACTTTATAGTTTAGTTCAAATAGAATCAAGCTTCTGGCTACAGTGCATGCACATAACTCTACAGTAAGGGAGGGTGGGGGTTTTGACCACCAAGCCAACTGATTCCCTTTTGCTGAAAAGAAGGACCTTCCATAAATCAGGCACTATACTGAGTGCTACAATCTTTCCCATTTATTTTCCAATCACTGAACTGTCTCCACCTCATAAAATGTCATAATGTCACAAGACTTTGTGAATTGTGTAAAAGATGTTATGAATGAAAAATTAGCTTAATCAGCTTTCATTAAATGAATGAAATTAGCTTCATCATAGCTGTAATTAAAAAAAATCTAATTAATACATTTCTACATTAAAGAGCCAATATTACACCCCTTTCTAACAAGTTATCAAGTTGCCGGAGGGTCTAAATGAAACACACTTTTGGTTAAATACCTCAGTAGTCATCTGATAAGACTGTTTGATGCATTTGAAGACCTCACTGATGAATGACAGGAATTAAGGAGGTAGGTTTTATGTAAATGAGGCACTGCTCACCTCACTTCCAGGGCAAAGCTGAGTCCCCCACCCTGCACGCACGCACACACACACACACACACACACACACACACACACACACACACACACACAGCAGAGACAGCTCCTCAAGCAATTAGAAAATGTAAAAAATAATAATAATTTACTTTGGACCAAATAGGTATGGCCAGATGTGTGGGTTGGAGTATTGCTGAAGCAGTAAGGCTTGTGTGGTGCTCCCAGTCAGCAGTGGTCAGTACACAGTAAATCTGCCAGTGTTAAATCAACACTATTAGAGTTAAATTAACACTGGGAGTGTTACATTTTGACACCCTCAGTATTAATTTAACTCTAATAGTGTTGATTTAACACTGGCAGATTTACTGTGTACCTAACAGAAATGGGCTCCAAATTCCTCAAATCTCCATCGAATTGAGCAGCTGTGGTAGGCTCTGGGATGGTCCAATCTGCAGTGGCTCCACCTCACAAGTTACAAAACTGCACGTTACAACACATTCGGAGGTCCATAGAATCAGTAACTCCATTGCAGCTGTTTTGATGCCCTACAGAGGATCAACGGCATATAGTGTTAGTGTTACATAAATGAACACATCTATAGTAATTCCCTTCTTCTAGTTAGTTTATAATGATAAATGCTGATAAAATACATTAAGATAGGAGTGATCAAGTTTTACCTGAATTTAACTGCTGCCACATTTAAGGTGGAATGGAAAAGTTCACTTCAGCTTTGTACTGAAGGCCACAGCTAAACTCCCACAGACAAGATTTCAAATCCATTCTATGAAACTCTTATAAGCCACAACAATAGCATAACAAAAACTCAATATGGCCAAATCAATGACCACAGCAGAACAAAAAGATGATAAAATACACTTTTATTCACCAAGGTTGTGAGCTGAGCTTTGAAGATAAACACTCAAGTACAGTCATACATCTTAGATTAGAGAGACTTTGTAAATTTGTGTTCATAATTTAATTCAAAAAGGTAAACTGTTATATATTATTTATAGTGTTGATATATTTGTATTCAGTACACATAAAGGTACATATTTCAAAGCTTAAAATGAAATGTAATAATTTGAGATTCTGGATTTGTGATTTTCATGAGCTATACTAATCAATAGTAAAGCAAGTCACTAAATAAATATATACATACATACATACATACATACATACATACATACATACGTACATAAAAACACCTTTTGCATAATGAATATAAAATATCACCTGTATACACACACTTTTTAAAAATTAAATTAGGAACAAAAATAACTTGCAAATATTCAAATTTTTTAATCTGTAATTACATTTCAATCACACTTATATGTCAGAAGCATTTAATAAATGTTTCATTTATGTCTGACTCACAGTTCTGCCCTTAAATCACTCAGAAACATCAGGGGGAAGTTTGGTGGACAGAAATGGTCCATCTGTGCTGCACAATTAAATTAGGAGCATCTTGTTACGGATTTGAAGCTGTGACGTTTTGTTATGGCACTGGTGATATATTTTTCATGCTTCTTAAGAAGCACTGCTTTCCCCTGTGAGTGCAATGTTAGCTCTTAACCTACTTTACCTCCTGCAGGAATTCCTATAAACTGTGACTTCCAGCAGGTCAGTGTAGAAGAGAGCAGAGCTTTCTGTCAGACTGCAGGACAGATCGGGGAAAAAACTGTCAAGACTAAGAGAAAGAGAGAGATTGAGAGAAAAAGTGAGAGACATACACAGGAGGAAAAAGTGGTTACTGCAGAGATACACAGAGTACTATACAGAAAGCCTAATAGAGAGAATCAAAAGAGTTGGAGAGACAGAAAGAGACACAACCTGGGGCTGGAGAAAGAGAAACAGGCAGAGAAAGTGTTTAATGGAGCAATAGAACAAGAATAGTTTGAGTAAACTGGTGATGTAAGACTGTGGCAGCATTGCTGAAACAGGGAAGAGGGAAAGCAACTGTTGGTCCAAACAAAGAATTGAAAGAGGGCAGATTTGTGTATCTGTAAGTATAGGACTGAGTGTAATTGACTGAATTTTCTGAATTTGTAGGGGTATAACAATACATTGTGGCACAATACTCTGTGTAACGATACATTGCTGGGTAATAATGTAATGATTTGTATCATAGAGATCCACAGTAACATGTGCACTTGGCTCATTGTGCCATCTAATTAAACTGTATTAATTGAATCAGATGTCACTATCCATTTAACCCACATTAGAACATCATTTCGGAGTCACACCCCAAAAGACACATTCTTCAACCTCCTTAAGGCCAATTTATAGTCCAGTCAACACATTTTACTCAAAAAACTGACCAAATGTCTACTTTAGTGTCATAGTTCTTTTTTTTATTATTTGAAAGGGTGCAGACGTCACACAAACAGCCTTTTAACACATGCTTATCATGTAAGATAACTTCAGACTTTGTCATGTAAAATTGACTTCCCATTACAGCAGTGGTATGGCAGTGTTGAACAGCATATGCAACATCAGTGAAGTTCTTTATTTGCTTGCTCACAAAAATATGTGAGACAAAATATGTTCATTTTCAGCACAACTGGAACACAGTTTTCTTTAGTTTTATGTACATGTTAATGTAACTAGTGTTAAACTGTAGTAGCACAAATCCTTTACAATGAGCCTAAACTTGTATCTGCATTAAGAGGCCAAACAGTGAGCACTTTCTAGCCTAGCTGGCGTTTTGTTGCTGGTGCAGAACTATGAAGGGTACTTATGTTATTTAATTCTTATGCAAATGTTATAAAGTCTGTATACATGTAGCCAAACTATGAAGAGAATGTCTCAAATGTGACAGATGTTGTGACTGGTCTGTTCTACCTTCTAATATCATCTTATGTAAACAGCATATTAGTATCAGCAATGCAACAGAGAGAATGCTCATTTATGGACTAGATCGTTTTCATGGATATAATGGTCAGGTAATCTAAAATCTTTTTTAATTTTACAAATATTAGTATACCAGAGAATTGTTGGTGTTGTATCAAAACCATGTGTCGTAATGTTTCCTTTCTTTGTTCAGTATTTCTACAGAGCAACTGTTTTGTGACATTCAATAATGAATGGACCACTAAAAACCCTCTGGAATTAAATCTCTTTACATTAAATTGTTTACATTGTTGACAACTACTCTAAAGTTCCTACTTGGACAACATACCTCATTCTTAACTTAAAGAACAACATAGCTTAAAGAAAAGTATAATAGATTTAAGGAGGAGTGGCCTAAAGATTACAGAAGTGGTCTTGAGGCTGAAAGGATGTCAGTACAATTCCCTGATCTGGCAAAAAAGTGCCCTTGAGTGAAGAGCTTAACCCCTATACTGCTCGCTTGGTGCCTCAGCAGGTAACTGTCCACTAACCCTATCCCCTCCATTAGGACTCTCCCCATCACTTTTGCAATGTCCCTGACTCTAGGAGGGTGAAGACATGCACACATCCTATGTTGCGTGTGATGCGGCCACCGCCTCTTTTCAAACTACCGCTGATGCACTGTCACTGGGGAGCCTAACGCGCTCGGAGGAAAATGCAGGAATCCCAGATCCGAATGGACCAATCAGCAGACGCCTGAGCCAGTGTGAGTGATATGGAGTGAGAGCACTATCTACGCGCCCAGAGAGAGCACGGCCAAGTGTTGCTCTCTTGGGCCCAGGCTGTTGATGGCAAACAGCATGACCGGGATTCAAACTCGTTATCCTCTGGTCATAGTGTCAGTGTCTTAGCCTGGTGAGCCACTCAGCGCCAAGTTGTTAGAGATTTGACAAAAATTATAAATTGTCTTATACCAACACCTCTTGCAAAATTGCATATGAGGCCTTCCATCATGCATGTGTTCATCATGCAGTGTAGTTCAGCACCATGGTGCATTTGGGGGAGAGCTCCTGACTTTATTTAGTGCTAATGGAGTGCCAGACTGGCTGGCACATTGCTTAGGGGTGAAGAGGTGATAACCCCACAGACCCTGCTCTCGCAAGAACAACATATCCAATTGTGTTTCACAAGAAGCTCCAGCCTCCTTGTGAAACTGTGTTCCTCCGTAACAACTAATTATTCATAACCCCACTGTAGCATAAAAACACAACTCATTACTCGCATGTTTTTGTCTGGAGGAACTACTGAATCAGATCAACATCTGTCTGGAGTAAATGATCTCAAGACTGGTGTAAATGATATAAAAATCATTAATTGTTTTATGCAAACATTAAAAAACATATTGTATGGTATTTGGCATAAAAATATTGAATAACATTTGTAAATCTTTAATTAAGGTACTTCATATGGCATAAAATATTTCCAGCTTTAATGCTGCTCAAGTTCCACATTTTGTAACCTTTCCAACTGAACAAATGCAACACCTATACACTCTACTAGGTAACGCTCTGCAGGGAACAAATTAAAATATTTTCTGCACATTTCAGTGCACAGATTGTATTTTTGATGAAAAAAAAATTGAACATGCTATAACTTTTTTGCACTGGCCATGTTATTTTTGTATTTTTTACAAAAATGTTAAATAAGAGTAAGTGTGTAGAAACTTTTCACTTTTCACTTTTTTCAATTTTCACTTTAAAAAAAATATAAAAAATGTAGGGGTGGCCAAACTTTTACATATAACTATATAAATCATTGTGTCTACTCATATTTCTTATTTTTATTTGATGTCTATTTTTATTTCTGCCTAACAGATGTGCAATTCTGTGTGTTGCTACTGTAACTCAGCAATCACATTCAGGATCAATAAAGTTCTATGTAGCTATGGATGTCTCTGTCTGTCTGTCTATGTATCTGGATTGTCCAGCATATGTTTGCATGGCCATAAATAAATATGTATAACAAATCATAAATCATAAATATAAATTCATTTAAGCGCTGTGATTCACAGATATTTGTAAAGAAATGCTGTTTTATTTTTGGACCTATGACAGACCTCTGCTATATTAGTTATGGTGACCAATATGCTACACAGCTCTGCCATTTAAAATAATTAAAAAAAAAAGTGTTAAGAAATGAAGTTTCATTAAACCGATCAAACACATTCAGACATACAGTATATGTGAGTGAGAGGAGTTTATGGTGAATAGTGAAGTATTATGTGCTGTAGAGTGAGTTGCACACATTGCTTCACATTTTATTCTGGGACTAACTGTAAAGAACTATTTTGCCTCCTAGTCATATTATTATAACATGTGCACCAATTCATTTTGTTGATTCTCACAACACTGTGTCATAACATGAAAACATATGATCACGTTACAGTCCTACAATTCCCACACATAAGTAAACAGTACTCAGCTTTGTCTCTGACTGTAAGAGCCTTTGAGAGTCATGATACATTTTATAATTCAACCAGGCATCTCATTTGTTTGCATTGCCAGGAAATTCTCTATAATATATTCCACTTTGATACAAGTATGATCCATGTTTTTGTGGAGTAACACTTAAATTACAACTTTGATTTGCTGAGTATAACAGCAACAAGGCGATGTGAGAGAAATCAATACATGTTTGTTCACTGCAAATTGGAGACTATTATTGTTTCTCATGCAGCGTTTGACAAGAATAAAGGCTTGGAAAGGGAAGGAAAGCATAAGAAATGCATGCTTTGTTAACAGAAACTTTTTAAAATGGAAGAAAAGAAGTGAATTTTTAATTTGATTAGAGTGCTGGATAAATTGGTTTATTGTTTACACTGTGAGTGTTTACGAGCTAGCTCACTCTTTATCTATCACCCATTAATTACTGTTTCTGTGTCAGTTAAGAGCTCTAAATGTATGTTGTAATTAAAATGGAAATGGGTGTGGCCTAATCCTCAGTTTTAATATTTAACTTTAAGTGGCACTTCATTACACCTCCAAACATTTCTGGTAAAATTTCACTTAATATTAATACATAATAACAGATGTGATGAACATCCTTCATATTTCTTTAAATGAATTTTATGCTGTTCTGTACACAGGACATGCTGCTGTGCATGGGCTATTCTGAGTGATGGCTCTGCTGGGAGTGTTAACTCATCTTGTATTTCAGTCAGTGGACATGTGAATAAAACACATTACTTCTGAGAATTGGGCCCATTTGTTTAGAAATATATATTTTGGAGCTAAGTAAGGTTGTGTAATAATAAATAAAATAATCAATGACAGATAAAATACATCTGAAATAGTTTAGTCAGTCATCCTCCACTTTGCTTAATTTCATCTGATCTGTTAGTCATGGTCATCCATAAGCTAGTCAAGATGCACACAAAATAAATATGTTTGATTTGCTGGACTATTCTCAGTCCAGAAGTGAAACTGTAGTCCTTATTAACTCCAGTTAATAACTCACAGCTCTGTGTATGATCCACTCATACTAGAACAACATGCACTAACATGCAATCACCACGTCAGTAAGGAGAATGATCCAAATAATAGCTGCTCTGTGCAGATCCTGATCATTGAAAAGGGGTAAAATGGGACTAACCAAATATACAGAGAAACAGTTGGACTACAGTCTGCAATTGTAGAACTACATTGTGCACCTACATGTTCAGTGGAGCTGATAAAATGTGTAATGAGTGGAGAAACAAGGAGGTGGTTTTAAGGCTGCTTATTGCATATTTTAGGTTTAGGTAAATTATTTTTGCCACTGAGATTGCACACAACAGAACCTGACCTCTGAACTTAACCCACTTTTGCAGTGAAAACATTAGGCTTTGAACATATGCCCGATGCAGAGTGCAGCCCTATCCACGGTTGCCTGGGGAGCAGTTGCGTATTAGGTGCTTTGCTCAAGGCCACTTCAGTAATGACCTGCCTGGTGATCAAAATAGTGACCTTTTGGAAACCAGATCCCTAACCACCGGACCACGGCTGCCTTTGTGATGTCAAAGTTCCAGTGCCATTCCATTCATGTGAACTGTTACGATGCAGGGAGTGCAACCCTCTCATTCAAGTACATCTTTTAAATGGCAAATTGTATTGATGGCTCTTTTAATAAAACACAGTTATCCCCAAATTAACTGATAATTCACTTATAAACGAAACTGCTAATACAGTAATTACAGTAATGTTACAACTGGTCTTCAAAAGACTGCTCACAGGAAAACTATGGTGAAACAAATACAGCAGCAAAGCTAACTTACAGAGCCTCTGTTATAACAAGATTATATGAGCTGAAAGGGAGTGAAAAAATACAATCAAAAATGATTTATGTAGGAACTGTTGCTCTCACTGTCAATAAAAATGTGTTTACCATATCCCGTATCTCATCTCAGCCTGCATTCATGTTTTCATGTTCATTTTCATGTAAACCCTGTGTTCATGTGATTGAAATAATGTTATTGAATTATAAATGCAATGAAAGATAAATGTAATATACAAGAAGCTTATTTTGTCCACTAGTATAGCAATATGCTGTAAACTACATATCTGAGCAGGTAAAACCACCTTAAATCTAATCTGAATACACACACACACACACACACACACACATATATATGTGTGTGTGTGTGTGTGTGTGTGTGTGTGCGTTGGTTTTTGTGGTTTAAGAGGACTTTTCACCTGAATACATACCGACATTATGGGGACATTTG
>BRDA01061741.1:10749-30896 GCA_036984385.1 Crenuchus spilurus | reverse complement strand
TCTCTCTCTCTCTCTCTCTCTCTCTCTCTGCCAGTTCATTTTAACATCTACACTAGCCCCACAGAAAAAAAACAGGGATTCTCTCGTTTCTTTCATCTGAGTTACACAGACATGGGTTGCTGGAGCCTCTCCTTATAGAAGCAGATCTGTGTGGCAGTGAGCTTGTTTTTAGACATTTTCAGGACTAAAGTGGCCTGGTTTTTGTGGTAAAAGCAGGACTAGCCCTGAAAAATGTATACTTAAGTCATGCTGGCAGCAGTAATTTTTGCTGAAATGCAAATGTAGCTATTGTTGTGCAATAATTATAGTTTCTACTACAATATTACTGTATTATATACTGTACTATTCATTCATTCATTCATTCATAATCACACCCGCTTATTCCTTATCAGGGTCGCGGTTAGTCCCCTACCCCCTCACTGGGCGCAGGGCAGGGCATTACATTAATCAACTAAGCCCAGGGCGCCAATCCATCGCTGGGTGACACACAGACACACACACATACATACGTACCTACGGACAATTTAGATTACCCAATTCACCTGATCCCCATGTTTTTGGACTGTGGGAGGAAACCGGAGTCCCCGGAGGAAACCCACGCCGACACGGGGAGAACATGGAAACTCCGCTCAGATGGGGACTCGAACCCAAGACCCCAGCGCTGAGAGGCGAACGTGCTAACCACTAAGCCACCGTGCCACCCATACTGTACTATATTAAACTGTATTTACTGTACTGTATTCTCTGTATATACTTTATCCTAAACTGCATTTTATGTCTAATATGTGTAGTTTAAGGTGCACCTTGTCTAATATAGATTTGCACATTGGAGCACAATTTCGTTCAGCTGTTCAGTTCACTTTGACTCACTTTGACTCACAAACACTATTAATGTGTAATGAAATCACACTTAATATACATACTAGTTATGTTATTTCCACTAATCTTATAATGTACTAGTGTATTATTCTGTGGTACCCAGCTGAACACCTTTAGTATATTGTGTCTGAATGTGCATGCCCAAGCAACTACATTAAATAAACACAAAATGTTGATGGCTGTTATAAAATAGTGCTTCAAATGATCAGAAATATGTTTTATGATTTCTATATTAAAACATGCTTACAATTTGCTGCTGAACACTAAAATCCAGCTGTTTTAGATGTTTTGACCCAGAAATCCCTTCATCAGGCTGCACAGCACAAAAGGGACTTTATGTAGGTTCATTTTACAACTCGGATTTGTGCCACAAGAGGGCACCTTCAGGAGGACAGTAACTCTGTTCTATTTGGTTTGGAGGATTGCGTCCAGAAATCAAAGCCCTTTCTTTTTTAACAATTCCAAAAAAACAGAAAATGTAATGAATTTGGCAGCTTTAATTGCCAGCTCAATGTAATTAACCCTCTGGAGTCGGCGGTGGTATATTAATGGAATTCCGCAAAAACACTTATATAACTCTGTGAGATTGTATATATATTTCTAGCTTGAATCGAAATATGTTTTTCGATATTTGTGAGATGTGCAAAAACTGACCTGAACAAAGACCTCTCACCTTGAGTGTTCACGCTGCTCTCATATTCATTCTAGGAAGCACTGAATGAGTAAAAATGGAATGTCACCTCACATTTTTAAGCATTAAATAAAATAAACATAAATGAAATAAACCCACATATAATTTATAAAAACTGTAATGAGCAGTATGTAGCCAACACCTCTGTTTATTCAGTTCTGAGCTCAAAAGTCTTGGCTAGAATTGTTTAGAGTGTTTTTTCACAATATATCAGCACATCTGAAAATAGGTTTTTGGAAAGTCTAAGTTTAGAGCAGATTTAATCAAAATATAGATTTATGACATACTTACTGTTTTGACACTGTTGTTGCTGAGTTTGTGCTGAAAAAAAGCCTGTGTAACACTTTGGGGAAAAAAAATTAGATGGGTGTAATTTGTAAAAACGTCAGGGCATGTCAGACTACATCAGAGTGTTTGATATACCCTCAGACTCCAGAAAGTTAAGTAAAAATAACCAGCATGCATAGAAAGCTTTCATATGACTCCTCCCTTTTGTGTGCATTTTAGTAAATAAAAAAGCAAGGAATAGATGCTGGACCAGTTTTTTATTTGAAGGGTTAATATTAGTTTAATTACACATCAATAGAGTCACTATAACATAACGTAACAGGATCAATGCATTTTTTTTTACATTTTAAGAAAATGATCTTCATGATTTTTTTAAATGCCCAGAAAATTAAAAACCATTACAGTAGGGAGTACACTGAAGCTTTAGACTCAAGAAAATATTATTTAAAAATTACTATATATATATATATATATATATATATATATATATATATATATATATATACAGGTAGTCCCCGGGTTACATTGTCCCCGATTTACGATGTTTTGTGGTTACGACACATCTCCCATTTACTGTATAAAGCCTTGTTTTGTGTTTGGTGTATGCAGCAGAAGAATACACGGTTACGCAGCTGTTTCATTTCATTATTAAACGTATTTTATATGTGTCTTTTGATAATTACTGTGTTATGATAGGATAAGTGCTTACAGTATGTTATTTATGTACAGTATTTACGTATGTTCCGACTTACACGAAATTCGGTTTACGGCGCGACGTAGGAACGGATCAACGTTGTAAATCGAGGACTACCATGAAATTTACACACAATATAAAGAATAGCAGATATTTTCAAATTATGTCAGAAAATGAAAAATGAAAATTTGAGATACAAGAATTTGCAAATGCTAACATATATACAATATGTAAAACTCTATCCTGACATTGTATAAAATCACGTTCACGTGTGTGTAAGTGTGTATGAGTGTGTATCCTCCCCTGAAGCAGCGACTGAGAGAGAGTGAGTTAGACGCGCGCCTCCTGATGGAGGCCAGGCCCACAGGCAATCAGTGAATATTCAAATGCGCAGGTCAGGAGGCAACAGCCAATATATTCTTTAAATTGGCTGCACACGTTTCAGAAATGATTGTGATGGAGTTCACCTTTGCTGAAGACACGTTTTCTCCAGACATTCCCCCACGAGAGCTGAGCGGCTATTAGTGCAAACACCGCTAACTCTGATGGAGAGGAAGCTGCGGGCCAGATGAAGACATTTCAGTGTGACTTCTTAGTCACCCATCTGACTCATGCTGTAACTTCAAAGCCATAAAGCAAAGAGGAGGAGAAAAGGAGGACAGACAGTTACTTTGGGGGAAAAAAGAAACTAAATTACGCCCACCTCCAAGTCAGGTGATGTCACTGCCTTGACAACATCCTCTTTCTGTCTACCTCTCTTACCCATCTCTCCCGCTCTTTCTCTCTTCAGTCTCACCTCTTCGCTTTCTGTTTCTCTCTCGTCTCCTCAGTCTCACTCTCTTCCTCTATTCCTATCACTCTCTTTATCTCTCTTCTTTATCTTTCCTCCTGTATCTTTTCATCCATCTGCTTGTCTCTCTCACTTTCTTTTGCCTCCTTCTCTCACTTATGTCTCTCCCTATCTCCCTCTTTCCCAATCTCTCGTTCCTTCTCTCCTATTCTCTCCAGTTTCACCTCCTCTCTCTTTATCTCTTACCTCTCCCTCTCACTCACTCCTCTCTCTCCATCTATCTTTTTCCTTCTCTTTGTCCTCTCTCACTTTCTCCTCTCTCACCCAACCTCTGTCTCACTTCATCTCTCTCACCTATATCTCTTCCCATCTCCTCCTTTCTCGCTTATCTGTATTTATCTCTTTCTTCTCATGTCTTAAAGCTATCTGTCTCTCTTCTATCTCCACATCTCTCTCTATACAGTAAATCTATACACTATTAGATTACTGAACACTGAGGGGGTCAAAATGTAACACTCTCAGTGTTAATTTAACTCTAATAGTGTTGATTTAACACTGGCAGATTTACTGTGTATCTTCCCCTTTCTCTATTATTTCTCTAATTCTGTCTTTCACTCTCTTTTCTTCTCACTATCTCTCCTTCTGCATTGCCTCTCTTTCTTTCCTTTCTCTCCTCATCTACCTCTTCATCTCTTATCTCTCTTTCAATCTCTCTTTATATTGCTGCTTTCCGTCTCTCTTCTATCTCACCACCTATCTCTCTCACCTGTGTTTATCCTCACTCTATCTGTCTCTTGCTTTCTCTTCTCTCTCTCTCTCTTTCTCTCTCTCTTTCTCTCTCTCTTACCTGTTTCTCTCTTTATTCTCTCCCCATTTATCTCTCTCTACATCTCTACAAATGTCTCCACTAATAAGCAGCAGTCCAAACAGATGTATTTTATAGTTACCCACTGGAGTGACCTCTCTCCCTCTCCTCTTCTCACTCACTCTCTATTACTGCTTTCCGTCTCTCTTCTATCTCACCACCTATCTCTCTCACCAGTGTTTATCCTCAACCAGTCTCTAGCTTTCTCTTCTCTCTCTCTCTCTCTCTCTCTCTCTCTCTCTCTCTCTCTCTCTCTCTCTCTCTCTCAGATGGTGATTCTGCTCAGACTGGAGGCCATTTATCATTTTTCTCTGCTGATGTGTGTTAGAGACAGGTAGAGTGTGTGAGGGCTAAAAACAGAGATCAAACTTCAAGGACACACACACACACACACAAACACACACAGGCGGTTGGAGGAAGCTCCTCTAAATGAATGTATTTATTGTTCATTTAGCTGGCTGTGGCACAGTGCAGAGAGATGAAAGCAGAGCCTTTCGCTGCCTAATACGATAAGTGTCACTTAAAGCTACTCACACACAGCAGCGCTTTGGAGATGCCACGAGATGACATGATCGATAAGCTGAAAAAATTACTCTGAAGGAAAGACTGGCCAAAAGATGAAAAGAGCCAAGAACACACTGACGTTTGTTTGGTCTATGTAGCCTGAATGCACCAACGATGATTCTTTTTTATAGCTAAAGGATGATTTTTAGGATTAATTTCACAGCCCACTTTCACCCTGTTCTTCAATGGTCAGGACCCCATCAGGACCACCACAGAGCAGGTGTATTTAGGTGGTAGATCATTCACGATACTACAGAGTAACTGTGTTCTCTGCTCCATTCAGTATGATGGATTGATGATGGAACTAATTTTGGGATGAGTTGGGGATAAGGGGGATCATCCAGCATCCTGACCTCACTAATATTTGTCCTGAATGCAAACAGATCCTCATAGAAATGCTGCAAAATCTAGTATAAAGTCTTCTCTGGACAGCTGAGACAGGATCAACTCTTTTTAAATGCCATTTTGGAAGAAAAAATGAATGAGAAAGTGCCCCAATACTTTTGTCCATATAGTATATGTTGGCCCGGGAACCCTCCTGACATGCTATTTTGCCAAAACCCTAACAATCTCCTCTTTTCATTGTCTAATGTTGGCAGTTATGTATGTAAATAAAGGTGAAATTGCAGTTATGGGATAATGGGACATTCTAACTTGACTTATGTTTGGTGGGCAGCAGTTTATTTGAGCTCAATCTGAGTCAACAGCTAAAAAGTATCAACAGCAAGCCAGCACAATAGCTAATGAGTCAGTCTGGCAGTTTTAGTGCTTATTGTCTGATTGCTGTATACAGTGAACAAAAAGTGACAATTCCAGTTAAGTGCAATCATTTATATGTCAATTAATCATCAACAAAATTTGTATGATCATGACAGGCCTACACAAGTCCACACTAAAAAACACCTCATACTCCCTTACACTCTCACACACATCCACCCCAACAAAATGTATTCAAACCATGGCTTAGTTTTGTCACGTCCGTTTGATGCAACTCTTGTGGAACAAAGAGGAGATAAAAGGAGGAATGCACGAGGCAGGGAGGGAGAAGAGACAGAACACACTCGCTCCAGCACACACTTCCAGGCTCTGAGAATAATACGGTCTGAAAAGCATTACCCGAAGAGTTCCACAACTCCGTCCAATTCTGACAGCCTTTCTTCTCAACAAGCGAAAAACTTAGCTCTTAAATTTCAAACCATTAAAGAAGGCCCACGACTTAAAGAGAACACAGGGAGGTACCATCTACATCATGTCCAGGTTTCAAACGAGACATTGAACATTGAACAACAGACATGGGAAGACGACAACATGAGCCGAGCTGGATTTGCCCAAATATTCATATCAGCATTAAGCAAGCTAAATAACAATAACACCACATCACAAGGTTGATGGTAATAGTCGGCTGGAACTACTAATCCTAGTGGTTAAATGTCCTCTATAATACTGCAACACATGACTGATACACCTCCATGCTTAATCTCCCAGAGTCTGAGGGTATTTCAGACACTCTGATGTAGTCTTACATGCCCTGACTTTTTACAAATTACATCCATCTAAAATTATTTATTCCCAAAGTGTTACACAGGCTTTTGTTCAGCACAAACTCAGCAACAGCATTGTCAAAATAGTAAGAGTCTAATAAATCTATATTCTGATTAAATCTGCTCTAAACTTAGACTTTCCAAAAACCTATTTTCAGATGTGCTGATATATTGTGAAAAAACACTCTAAACATTTCTAGCCAAGACATTTGAGCTCAGAACTGAATAAACAGAGGTGTTGGCTAAAGTTTTTAGAAAATGTATGTGGTTTTATTTCTAAAGCTTAACAAATGTGAGGTGACACTGTTTTACTTATTCAGTGGTTCCGAGATTAAATATTTATGAGATAGGTGTAAACATTCAAGGTGAGACGTTTTTTGTTCAGGTGAGAGCTCTTTTATTTGATAGGGCATCTTTGCACATTAACCAGATTCCACAGCCGGTAATCCACCACTGGAATGTCTGAAATTACCATGTCATTATCATAAGAACAACAAATTGCATCATTTTGGCAGGAAAAAATGCGCAGCGCTCTGACTCATGTGTCTCTGCTTATTTAAGCTCCTCTCACAAATATCTAAAAATATATATTTAGATTCAAGATATATGTTTGAAAAATAAACCCTTTAAGGTTTCCACGGTATGATTAATTTAGTTTCTAGGATAAAACCTCGCAGAGTTACATAAGTGTGCATGCCGGCGGGAACACAGACTCCAAAAGGGTAATAGTTATTTTCATGAATATCTGCACAACTAGCCTACTTTTGGGGACATCACTATGTTTTATTGTAACCCTTTAACACCCTGCTCAACCATTTGGTAGAGCACATTTAAGTCACTATATCTTATTCAAGGAGGCATTGAACTTAACACATTGTTATTGTGCCATCTCTACCAATTGGTATAGGTATGTTATGCTAAAAAATATTGACTAAAGGTTGGAAACTCAACATTTTCTTGTATGAATACAAACCAGCAGCTTCATAGCCAAACGACAAGAAATAAACTGGATCAAATGTTGAGAAACCATTAGTGCTGTTGGACCACCACACAGATGAGTGTAGTGTGTAAAAAGTGAACAAAATAAATGTTATTGTACAGTTTTATGTTTGTGTGTACATTTAAAAAAGGTGGTGTCTTTTTCTTCTTGGTGAGGAAATTAAAGGGTTAACCTCATCCGTCCACATGAATAGGTCAGTGCATCAGGCATGTTTGTGGTTGGGTTTTATGGTTGGATCATGGCAGCATTACGGCTTAGAGTAAACAACACATAACACATCACAAGGTTTTGTTATTCCATTACAGAGAGGTTGACTGGAACAGGACTACTAATCCTGAGGGAGCTCTGGAATAAGTCAGTTACAGGAGATCATCCACTCCACAATAATTACTGTCAGACATTACATCAGTAACTTCATCGGTAATCACTCAAAGGGGCATTTTTCTTCTATTTACAGTATTTTTCCCCATGTCTGACATTTGCTTTACACTGGAATGCTGCAGTTTGGGCATCCATGGAGTAAATAGCTTCCATTCACAGACCCATTTTTAGACATTATATTATGACATCAATCCCACTACAACCTACTTTGATTTCGCTTGGTCAGGAAATAGATAAATGTCTTTATGATAGTTAGCTTAGCTGGTTAACTAGGTAGCTAATATGAATTTAAGTCACAGTACATTCACTGCTAAAAACTAATACGTAGGTTATATTGATACTTAAAAAAAAACAGAAAAAATGGGCTTGATGTTTTCCAGAAAGCTCTTGTTACTTTGTGTCATACATAATCATAGTATGTTAATCACTTTTACTTTTTCTGGTTCTAGATGTGTGATGGTGTTTGTACTGGTTGTACATGTTGTATCTGTGTTTTTCCCTCTTTCCCCCAGGAAGGCCCCTCCTTCCCCAAGTTCCTGTTGAATCATGGGACAGCACTATGTGCTGTGGTAACGTACTACAAAATGTCTCTGTTGGGGCCCTGAGTGGCTCAGCGGACTAAGGCGCCATCACTATGATCTGAGGCTCACGATCACTATCCTCTGCTTTCCTCTGAGCGTGTTGGCTGCCTAGCAGCGATGTATTCGCAACAGTTAGTTAAGAGTTATATACATCGGAGGAGGCCTGTGCAAGTCTGCACCCTCCTAGAGTCAGTGATAGGGAGTGATAGGAAGAGTTAACAAATGGGTGGGTCGATTGGCTACTAAACACATTGGGAAGAAAATCGGGTTTAAAAAATAAACAAAATATCTCTGATTCAGTAGGATTACTTTTTATGTCCATCTTTTACAATTAAAGAAAGGAAAAAGGCCTGCAAAAGTCTGGGTACCCTCCATGCCCAGTAAAACGCTCTTCACCAAGCTTGTAAATGATTTTTGCAACCAGCTTCATTCTTGTTTTGGAGGATTTTCATCATTGCAAAATGCTTCTAGTTCTGTGAGATTCATGGGCCAGCTTGTATGCACTGCTCTTTTGACTCCATCTATACATTTTCAATATATAGGTCAGGGGTAAAACCTTTATCTTGCATCTCTTGAGGTGCTCGATTATTGATTTAGAGGTGTTTATCCATTTGCAGAAGCCATCCTCTTCATGTTTTCAACTTGCAATGTTTGTTGGTACTTAACTGAATCCACTCTTTCTTCTTCAGTGGAAAGTTAATACTTCTGTCTACAACACAAACCCAAAGCATCATCGATCCACCCCCATGCTTAACAGTTAGAGACATGTTTTTTTTTTCATAAACTTCTCCACCCCAAACATACATTCTTACAAGTGATGATTCTTAAAAGGCTCTTAAGTAAAGAAAATGGTTCTATATAGAAGCAAGAAACTCAAAGAACCAAAATTGTTACTTGCATGATGAAAGGGTTGGAATATGCTGTAGATGGTTTTGTATTGTAACCTTTTGCAAATTGTTCTAAATAGCACCAAAAAGCATTTCTCTATTATTACATGGTTGACATTGTAACTACAGCAGATCACTTTTGTGGGATATATAGTATCATTTTCAAAAATGTTCTGTATAGAACCATTTTTAACACTTTCCTCATCAATCTGAAGAGCTCTCTCACCATAGAAAGAACCCTTTATCCACACAAAGTATTCTATGAGTGTTTGTGGTTATTTATAGAACCATTATGTTACTAAAGAGCTAAACATCTTTTGAAGAGTGTACCTTTGGAGTCATCACTGGAGTCAAGGAGTTTTGTAACTTCATCAGTCCACGTGACTTGTTACCAAAATGCATCAGTCTTAATAAACATTAATTTAATAAACTTAATAAGCAGTTTTAAACATATTTCCACACTTTTTAAACCAATTTTCCCACCAATGTAGTGGTAGCCAATCAACCCAACTGTTCACTAGGACTCTCCCAATCATTTGTAATGTCTTTGACTTTAGGAGGTGAAGTCAGTCACTGCCTCTTTTCAATACATTGTCACTGGGTAGCCAATGCATTTTGAAGAAAGCTCTGATGTATCAGCTGGCAGACACCTGAGCCAGTGGACATTAGTAGGGTTGGGGAGAGAGCACAATTACACCTAGAGAGAGCAAGGCCCCAGCTGCTGATGACAAAAACACACAACCCCCTGATTATAGCGTCAGAGCCCTAGTCCGCTGACCTACTCGAAGCCCATTGGAAACATTTTTCTAAAATGTCTTAGTCTGAGTCCATACTATGAGTGCTTAAATTACAGCATCTCCAATCCAGCTCATACCAGACTTTAGATGATGCTGATCAATGTCGTATTAGCATCACGCTAACTCATGCTACACAGAAAAGCCCTGTTAACACTGACTGCATCGTGGTGCTTTGTGGCATGTAATACTACATCCAGTGGTACAGTATTGTCTGTCTTACAGCAGAGATTTAAAAGCCTGTCTGCTCTTTAAGTGTCTCAGTACATCTACTCCTTTAAACAGCCTCGACATGAAAATAATTTTCTAAACACCAAACACGTGACGGGCAGTGTGTGTCCGGCCTGGCTGGGCCTAATGTATCCTGGTCAAATTTGCCCTGAATGATTGAGTACATGCAGAGCCGAGGAGGCTGCTAATGGCTTGTGAGGTCATACCCTCCGGGGGCTCAGAAACAGAAAAGGCCACAGTTTCCTCAGAGAAGCCAGAAACTGGGGCGCCTCTTTTTTCATTGTTCTTTGCACCTCAATAAATGAATATGGAATACATGTAGCTATTCCTGTCGCCTATATACTTATAAGCAGAGGCGCAGTGACCTGACAAGCTAAGGTGGATTGTGCATCTATTGTTTTTGTAGACTAACCTATTCAACCTTATTTACATTCCTTTGTTGATTCAGAGAAAACGTCCCTTTCTTGTTTCTCTATATATAGTCAAGTCACATTTATATATAAAGTACATTTAAAATCAATGTTTTGGCCAAGTGGTTGGTAGGATAGAGGGATGAATAGTTGCATACCAGTGTTGTAATCTATCAACATAGTGCTATGATTATAGAATCACCATCAGGGCCGGCACTCCACCCACATGGATCACGTACTGTGCATGGGGCCCCATTTGTTGATAGAGGCACCACTTAAGTCTTTGCTGAGCAACCCAACCCCAGCCCCACACACACCCACACACACACACCATGGACTGAAGAAAAAAAACATTATTCACACATGCATCCACCAGCACAACAGTTGTCCCGGCCTATGATGGACTTTGATCTCCCGAGAGGGTGTGCGTCGGAAGTAAAAGTAGGCAGGATGGGGGCATACAAAACATTTGTGCTTAGGGCACCCACATGCCTAGCACCGGTACTGATCACCATATGCTAAATTGTAACCATAAACCAGGTTCTTGGTGGATGATTATTTGGATTGATAAAGCATATTCTCTAGAGAGAACAAATCTACTATCACTGGTGGCCTTGGTAAAGACTGCTGGCTAGCATAGTGGATAACAGGACCAACACTACTATACCAGTGTGAGTGTATTGGTAATATTCATCTATTGCTGTAAATCACTTTAGTAAATGGATGAAGTTACAATGCAAATCTCTTTTTTCTTTTACAGGCATATGGTGGTGAGTTTTAGATTAGGCTCAACTTTTTTGCCACACAATGGAATTTGACCTCCACATGTAACCCATCCATGCAGTGAAACACACATTAGTGAATGAACTAGGTTGTGAGAACATGTGCAGCAGTGGGCAGCCCTATCAGTGGCACAGTTGGGAGTTAGGGTTGCTCAAGGGCATTTCAGTCATGACCTGCCTGGGGATCGAACTGGTGATGCTTTTGGCAATTGTCTTGCTTGTCTTGCTTATTGTATCGCAACATATTGAATTGTAACTGTATCAATCATATTGCCAGGAACTTGGCTGGTTGGTTGGCTGGATGGATGGATAGATACTACTGTACTAATAAACACTAATAATGTTGCATTACTAATAAGTATTTTAAAAAATCAATACCAAACCTAGTATCACAAAACTTTGAACTTAAAAACATCAACACATATTGTCCCAAAGATCTACATTTCATTATGTAATTTTCATAATGTCATATTTTAATGTGTATTTATCCTTTCGGTAAATGTATTTTTGGCAAGTCTTCCATCAGTGAAGGCCTTGGTAAAGGCTGCTGGCTAGCATAGTGGATAACAGGACGAACACTACTATACCAGTGTGAGTCCATGGCTCAAATTCTTCTGTTACTGTAAATCTCTTTGATAAATAGATGAAGACAAACTTTAAATAAAATAATGTTTAGAAACATCATTTTCTGTCAAAAGTAATAGTTCAGAGTGTGTCATCAAACATCATATCAGAGATGCTATAGAGTCAGCGATTATGTGTATTCTGATCATTTTGCATGCATCAAGTAGGCTACTGTATATTCATCAAAGGAGCATAGTTTAAGTAAAATTCTGCTGAAAGATGTGAAGCCAGATGGGAGTCATGCAAAGGCCTGGGCAAAAAGGCACTTTTGGCAGAGTGTGCGCTCGAAGAATCTCAATGGAGTGTTGTACAGCAGCTCCCACAAGACATTTTCAAAGATTCGGGTTTGGGAGATAAAAAAGGAGTCAAATCAGTGAACATACTTGTCAATATGTAGTTGTAGATGTAACAGCTGAGGAGGGCTGCCTCGTTCTGTTACTAGTCCTGCACGACTGGATTAAAGAGGAGGGAGATAACTCCCATAAATATCCTCTTTTACAGCTGTAGCTTGTCCAGCTTTGGTTAAAATAAACACCGGGAGCTGCTTTAGTCTTTCTTGTGCTCTTAATCACTGAGGCTCTGATATGCCTGCTCTTTCCAATTCTGCACTAGTTGCAGAGTCTTGAGTTGCACGCCATTCCTAAGCAAGGCACGGCTCTCTCGCAGCCAAACTTACAAGGCAGCACTCAACATGAAGGGGCCGGGATAAAAAAAAAAAGAGGAAAGAAAAGAGGAGAAGAAAGAGAGGGGGGGTTTATTTGGATCGCTTTTCATGGAGTGTGAAAAGGGCTTCCGCAATCCCCAAATCAATCCCGACCTGCTGGAAACTGAGCTAGAGGTGAGAGGTGCTTAGCTCTCGCTGCTACATCACAGAGGAGTGAGTGACTGTGTGTGTGTGTGTGTGTGTGTGTGAGAGACTGAGAAGGAATTAGAGAAAAAAAGGTAGAAAGACAATACAGTGAAACAGACAGAGAGAGAGAGAAAGAGAGAGAGAGAGAGAGAGAGAGAGAGAGAGAGAGAGAGAGAGAGAGCAGTGGTTACTGTAGCTCATTTGAGAAGGTACAGAATAAAGTGTATATGGAAAAATAGTGGGACACCTGGTCATTCATTGTTTCCTCTGAAATCAAAAATGTGATTGAATTCAGTGACACGAGCATTAGTGAGGTCAGGATGTTGGATGATCACCACCACCTCATCCCCAACTCATCCCATAAGTACTGGATGGAGTAGAAAACACAGTTCCACTGCTCCACAGCTCTACAGCTCAATGCTGGGAGGCTTTATACCCCTCTAGCCCAGCTGGCATTAGACCTGGCGCCAATAGGTTCATGTTTAGTGCAATTCTATTGACACTACTTCTCTTCAGGGACTAGACAAGCACATCTGTGTATGCACATCTGTGTCAGTAATGGGTGCAGTAGCTGAAAAATACCTCAGGAGTGTCCACAAATATTACATATATAGCATGATAAAGTTTAAGACATATGTGGTTTTGTAACAACACTGATGGTCTCAGCAGCACTACTCACTTGCCTCCAATTAAGAAAATATGATGACATTCAAAAGTCCAGTATAATAAGGTTATCCAGCAGAGTTCAGTGTGGTTATATTGTGTGAACGTTTGATGATGAATGGCTCAATAAAAATGGTCCAAAATTACCTGGAGTACCTTGTTACATTTACGTACATTAAAGGTCAAACTTTTGCTTCCCCAACATTGTCAGACGATAATACTGTACATGTACATTTGTGTCCCTGAAGGTAAATGTACCCTCAAAGGTAACATGCTCATTAAAACCTGATTGTGTACTTTATTATGAGTTGTAGAGGTTCACTCCATTAACCTTCCAAGTGGAAATAGGTCAATGCAACTGAACCAGTTACTTTCAGTGGTTTTCTGCTTTTGGATGTGAGCAAGCAAAAGCAGACAATCAATGTGTTTCAACTTTGGGGCTTGGTGAAGACTTGCCTGAAAATCAAACAAACCCCAACAAGCATTGTTTTGATTCCATAAATGATTGGAAACCCAGAGAACCAAACTCAAAGTCTTGTTCAGGCCAGTTTAAGTGACTTATGCTTTAAGTAAGTGAAGAAGAGAACCCCCAGCAATAAGACAGATGCATATAATCAGAGGAATCATAAAATATTAAGAAGTCTCAGTATCCAAACTGGAGAAACACTATCCAAAAGGCCCCTGATAGTACCACCAAAGTAAGATGGAACACACAGTGATGGTTTATTTAAAAAAAAAAAAAAAAAAAACATATAAAATGACCATTCTGGAGATTTGTACTGATAGCACACCCAACATCTGCTTAACATGACAAGTAAAAAAAAAATTTTTAATATTAATAACTATTAATATTAAACTATTAACTATTAATAATAAGACAGGCCTTAGACTTATTCTAACGAATGCATTCAGCTTCTTTAAGGTGCACCCTTTGCTGCCCAATGGTTTCTATTGGAATGTGCATCATATCCAAAAGTTTGTGGATGCTATTCAAAGTTGCACTTGTTGGCTGAGACAGATGTGCATACACACAGCTTGTCTAGTCCCTGTAGAGAAGTACTGCCAATAAAATAACACTAAACATTAACCTATTGGCACCACATCTAATGCCAGATGTGGACAAGAGGGGTATAAAGCCCCACCAGCACTGCTGCATCCTGTACTTTTGAGATGAGTTGGGAATGAGGTGGTGGTGATGGTGATCCAACATCCCGACCTCACTAACACTCATCACTGAATGCAATCAAACCCTCAGAGCAATGATTCAAAGTGTAGTATAGGGATGAGCGAGTACACCACTCTCTGTATCTGTATCTGTTGAACCACCTAAATTATCTGTATCTGTATCTGTACTAGGAATGGGTGGGGCCTAAACCGGAATTGGGCGTGGTTTAACTGGAAGTGGGTGGGCTTAAATCGGTAGATTATTTTAAGTCTGAAATTGATATGGATTGATCAGAAATTGCTATATGTATTGTTTATTTGAAAACTATTTACAGAACAGCCTCAAAATAGAAATTCAAATAAATATTTTTGATCATAAAAGTAAGAGAACTATTTACAGAACAAGGTTTTTTATAATCTCAGAACATGAATATTTTTAAGTGCATGAATGAATACAACTTATGAACTACTAAGTATGCATGAACAAGAGTTGTCATCCTCAACACAACTTCCTTTTTTATTTTTATTTTTTTTTTATTTTATGATCAAACTGATTTTTTCAATTATTTATTTATTTTTACTACCTAACATTCTTGGTATTTTTTTCCACACAAAGACATTTAAACATTGTCGATTAAGGTGTGTGTGTGTGTTCAGCTCTGGCTGCAAAGACATGTCTGTGTAGGGAGGGGGGCACTCTGTGTGACTAGCCAATCACAGATCATGAAGACAGTCAGTTACCCAATGAGGATTTTCTGATTTCCTTCAGAATTTTATCGTATCATGCCCATACTCATCAAAAATGCTTTATCCGTACCAGATACTCATCTGAAACGAGTAGAAAATCTTCCCTGGACAGTAGAGACAGTTACTCAAGTAAAAGGAAAAGAAACAATGAATGAAAAGCTGTCCCAATACTTTTGTCCAAAGAGTGTATGAAGCTTTACTGCAAAGTCAGTGTTCAGTTATGTCAAGCTATCCAGAAATTTAGTTCAAATGATGATGATGATTTTCTCCAACTTTCCACATATGCTCTTCATATTTAGCTCCTCATCAGCAAGACTGCAAAACAAAGCCATCATAAATCCTTGTAATGGGCCACATAATCCAGACACCACTACAGTCAATGGTTGTCCTTCATTCTCACCAGCCTTATCCAATAGAGAGTGCAAAACAAGCCCAGACCTGCTCACTGACATCATCGCAGACAGGACCCTAATCTCCTCATCACTTTAAACTCAAAATAAAACGACATGAATGACACCATAAATAATTCTGGGCTTCCTGGCTCTGATACACGGTATGCTATCTCGCACTGTTCCTCCAGGGCAAAAGAATATTTGAGAGTAATGGGGAGCGATATGTGAGGGAAGGAGGGAACGAAGCACCTCTGAATAAATAATAAACTGCTCATTTGTCTGTCGCTCCCTCAGCTACTTGGGGTAAATCCATGACATGTCTCCTGCACACTCAAGCTCCACTCTCAGGGGCATCCGTGGTGGCGCTGTTGTATTTTGACGGTCTGCTGAGCAGCATCTTATCACTGCAGTCAAACAGACACCAACACATCTGCCTCAGACTGGCCTTCTGTGCCATCCATCCATCTATCCAACCATTATCTTCTGCTTAATCCTGGTCAGGGACACGGTGAGTCCCTAACCTCTTCAGGTTCTGCATTGTCACCTTAGTTGGTTAGCTTGTTTAAGCTGTTTGGTTGTATTGGGTGGGGTTTTGATTTTATTTGGCTAGAATGGATGCATTTACATGCATCCTGATGGTCTTAAACACATTAAGAGGGCAAGAAATGAAAGTCATTAACTCTTGACAAGGCACAGCTGTTAACCGAAAGACATTCCAGGTGACTACCTCATAAAGCTGACAGAGAAAATGCCAAGAAAGCTGGCATCTAAGCAAGAGGTGCCTACTTTGAAGAATGTAAAATATAAAACATATTCTGGTTTGTTTAACACTTGTGTGTTTACTAAAAAAATCCATATGTACAGTATTTCTTCATAGTTTGGATGACTTTACTATTAATCTACAATGCAGAACATTTTTAAATTATGAAAAACCACTGAATGTCCAGATATATCCAAACTTTTGATTGGCATTGTACTGTACTGGTTGATATACAGTACTCTATCCATATATTATACTACATCCAGATACTCTACTGTGTCCCTCTAGAGTTTTATCTAGCTCCCATTCAGCACCTAAGTAGCCATCATCAGCTAAGCTTAAGTACAGATCAGGACAGCTTTAACAGCATCAAAAAGTCATCTTTCAACTTTTGTGCATATCGGTGACCTTTACCAAACATTTTCCAGCATCCTTCTTCAGAAAAGAAGACACAAAGCAAAGGAATAACATGTTTGTTTTGATGAATTAGTTGGTGAGAAGCTTTGAAGAAATAATGCAAATTACACCAGGCTGGCATCTTAGTGCTTAATTAGAATAGTGGATAATGGCTAATGATGTGCTGTATCCAGGCTTCAGAGGCAGATGAAAGTGAAGGTTAGGAGTCCAGCTCGGCTCTTGAAGCTGTGTGAGAGGTGTTTGCAGGGGACATGTCGGTTGTTCGTGTGTTAGCGTGCGTAAGCTAAGCATCTCTGCACTCAGCAGATGTCCCTCCCACGCGTGTGGCAGCCGTTGCAGGTGCATCCTGAGCCCCTGCCGCCTCCCCACGCTCCATATAATATCACAGCCACAAAGGAGTTTACAAAACACTCCACTAACTGCCAATTACAGCGAGCAAGCCACCGCCTGCACAGGCGCCTCTCCGCAACTCTCTAAAGGTGCTGTTCCCACGAGTGTGGAATGAATGTTGAGTTATTGTGAGTGTGTAAAAGAGAGATACAAAGAGAACGATGAGAAACAAAAGCTGATGTTTGGCTAAGACCAGCTTTGCTATATGACTGCTGTCAGGATTTCTTTTTACATCATTTCAGAAATGCCAGCTGCCCTTTACATCCTGTGAATATTTTATAATGACTTGATACAGTAACTGATATTAATACTATAATTAATGGATACTATCTATCCATCCATCAAGATTATGGCGATATGATATGTATAGTAACAATTCAATATATTAAAGTATATATGCTTTGTGTATGCTTAACCACCATCCATGTATCTATTAATCTATCCATCCATTCATCTACCTTTCTATCCATCTATCAATCCATCCATCCATCTTTCTATCCATCCATCCATGGATAAATAGATATATATCTATTTATCCATCCGTCTAGCTTTCTATCCATCCATCCATCCATCTTTTTATCCATCCATCCATCTATTTATCCATCCATCCATCCATCCATTCATCCATCCATCCATCTGTTTATTTATCATCCATCCATCCATCCATCCATCCATCCATCCATCCATCCATCCATACATCCATCCATCTATCCATCCATCCATCCATCCATCCATCAATCCATCCATCCAGCCATGATATACAGATATAACACATACGTAGGTCCCATACACTGTACATGGGGGAACACTGGGTCATCCCCAAAACCTAAATGGAGGCACCTTCCCATTCTTCACACAAACTGAAGAAAGGTCATGGTGGTGAAAGAGATTATAGTGAGAACAGCAGCAGTATTCCACACTTTGAATGAGACATTCACTGCACTGTACCTCCTCTTCTTCATCTATGAATCCCATCACACACCCTGCAGGTATGTATACCCTGATCATCCTCATGCAGCGCCATCTGCAGGAGCCTGAAGTTACTACTACCTCAAACACACTAGGTGAAAAAACAAACGTAGGCTTTGGCTTTTAATTAAACCAGTGGACCAGGTGCCCAAAGAAGAAAACATTGAAATCTTTAATAGAGTTCTGCCCTGCACTTATCCACAGTTTAATCATTTTTCTAAAGTGCATCATCGTATGTCTGCTTGTACATAATATTTATATCTGTCTTGAATCATATTCATTCATTTCATTCATCATAACAGCCGAAATATCTAATATCTTTTAGCGATTGTTAAATGCCAACAGGTTAATTCAATCTCAGTGACCAAAATAATAGTGAAGGGAATCAAACAAGAATACAATTTCAGAGAGAGAGAGAGAGAGAGAGAGAGAGAGAGAGAGAGAGAGAGAGAATTTAGCTCCCAAACAATTCATATTAGGAAGTTGATGATGTAAACAGCCTGTGACCACAATCGATTAAGGCCATCAATCACTGTCTTGTAAGCTGACATGGTTAAAAAAATGAATTTCCAATACAGAAAAAATCATTATAGATGAAAATGTGCTCACTCTAACTTTATTTTTAGCCCAACACATGAAAACATCTAGTTCAGACATTCAATAGCCAGTAGGCAAGAGGTGCCTTAAGGGCTGAGAGGGCATCTAAATGAGGAACAGTCGGCTACATATACACTGCTCATGGTGAACCTATAAACATCACTGTCCTATAAAAAACAGCCCAAGAGTCTTTTCTGAACTACAGCTGGTTCTTATGTTACTGAAAGATGATGAGGAGGCCCCATTAGTACTGTTCACCAATAAAGAAATGAGACTACAATACATATCACAGCCAGACATATGCATCACGGCTCCAGCTCTTAAGATTTAAGAGGGAAAATCACTTTAATCTTTTGTCTGTTCAATTTATAAATAATCCCAAAGCATTCTTTTTTCATTTTTCTAAAACAAAACAGAGGCTTTGTTCTCTAAAAAGAGGGGGAAAGAATCCACTCCTCCCATACAATGGTCATATATCAAGTTCTGCTTTCTGCATTGCCATTTACTAGATCCCGGGAATACCGATGAACTGGTCAAATCATCGCACAATGATGATTTATACATAAGCTCCTTTCTGAATGCCTGCTGATAGCTCTGAATTGAGACAGAGAAGAGAAATTCCACTGGATTACTGTAAGAAAGAATAAGAGCAGCGACGGCGAGGAGACAGAATCCAAAAAAACGACACAAAAAAAAAAGGAGGCAAGAAAAATGGATTCAGATTTGGAGGTGCTTCTTATAAAACCAGAACAAACATAAAATACACCCACTGCACTAATTCCTTTATGAGCCAGCCAGGTGTGTAAATGTGAGCCTTTTGTTAAAGGAAAGGCTTGTCTAACGAGCATGCAAATAAAACCAAGATTTCTTGTTTTAGCCTCTTTGAAGTGAATCAGAAATACAGGTTCAGGTGCAGCGGAACCAACCCAAAGCAGCCAACTGAGATCTACAGGAGAGAGAGAGAGAGAGAGAGAGAGAGAGAGAGAGAGAGAGAGAGAGAGAGAGAGAGAGAGAGAGAGAGAGAGAGAGACACTTGTCAGAGTGAGAGAGAGAGAGAGAGTGAGGGAGAAAGAGAGAGGGGTGGAGAGGGACAGAAAGAGAGAGAGAGGGATTGAGGGGGACAGAGAGAGAGAGAGAGAGAGAGAGAGGGAGAGAGAGAGAGGGAGAGAGAGAGAGAGAGAGAGAGAGAGAGAGAG
>BRDA01061741.1:0-10739 GCA_036984385.1 Crenuchus spilurus | reverse complement strand
TCTTATAAAACCAGAACAAACATAAAATACACCCACTGCACTAATTCCTTTATGAGCCAGCCAGGTGTGTAAATGTGAGCCTTTTGTTAAAGGAAAGGCTTGTCTAACGAGCATGCAAATAAAACCAAGATTTCTTGTTTTAGCCTCTTTGAAGTGAATCAGAAATACAGGTTCAGGTGCAGCGGAACCAACCCAAAGCAGCCAACTGAGATCTACAGGAGAGAGAGAGAGAGAGGGAGAGAGAGAGAGGGAGAGAGAGAGAGAGAGAGAGAGAGACAGGGGGAGTTAGGGAGAGAGAGAGAAAGACAGGGAGAGGTGGGGAGAGAGAAAGAGGGAGTGAGAGAGAGAGAGAGAGTGAGACTGTTCACATTACCTTGTATGAGGACTCCCTTGTTTTTTCTGTAGAAGGGACTTCCTGGCCAAATTGGAGGACTTGACATGCTGAAAGGGAAGATAAAACAAGAACATAAACATTCATTCACTCAATTCGGTGTTTTGTTTATTTTTTCAAACAATTTAGCCAAGTCTATGAATGGCAATTTAACCCACCCATTCACTAGGACTCCTCCAATCACATTCAATGCTCCTGACACTGAGATAGAAGACTAGCACATGCCACCGACACTTTCCCACTGACATGCTCTGGATGCCCAGCTCTGATACATCAGTGAACAGATGCCTATGCCAGCCAGCTTTATGGTGGGAGGGGTGGGAAGAGAAGCATCTACCCACCTGGAGAGAGCATGGCCAGTTCCATAGTTGTATTACTGCAGTATTATTTTTGTAGCAATAATCTTACCATCATAGTAGTGTCCAAAAAGACATGATGACTTTACTGGCAATATCATCACACAACCAGTACCACAGCATAAGGGAAGGATGACCAGGGGCGTGGCATAGCCGGGGCATGTGCAGTCAAGAGCAAGGCATAAACAAGGACAAACTATGACAGCCTGAACTTTGACTGTTCATTATGTCCAACATTAAACCAACTTTAATGAAGATCATGTAACTTTATTAGAACATTAAAGAACTGAAACATACGTCTTGGGAACTTGGATCTGCAGGTAAAGCATGGACAGGCCCCTCAGTCATACACACAGCAGTGTGATACAGAGTGAGGAAGAAGGAGAGCATGTTTAAGTGCCAAACAGCTTGAGTTTTATAACCACCGCATTAAGAAAGCAACAGTTAACCACACAGAGCGATACGCAATGTTTAGACATGATCATACAGTAAGCCGGCCATTATATTATATTCTGAAATGGACCCTTAGCAGAGTTAATCATTGCTTTTACTCAGTGAAATGACAAGCTTTGCTGATGTATTCGCCTGCAGAAGCGGAGCATAAGGCTGCACAGTGGGGCACTCTTCAGACTGAATTACACCCTGCATTGGTCAGACTATTGTAGAGAAATGAACTTGACGTCCAGGAAGACTGAGTCAGCTCTGTGCACTTGCCATTCTGGAGGAAAATGACGGGCTTTTTTTCCCTGCAGTGTTTGTAAAGTAGCTGTAAAGGAAAGGTGATGGTGTGTTTTAAATAATTGGGGTTTGCTCTGCCAGTTTGCAAAAACTGAAAAAAGGATAAAAACTACAGATTTTTCTGGTGAAAATGGGGTCCATGGGCTTAAAGCCTGTGCAGGAGGTGCTTTTCCAAAGCCAGGGCAGGACTGCAGATGTTGAGGCATCACTGCCATGATTAGAGACAAGTGACTGCTTGACCGGACAGCCTACTCTCTCTTTCTCTCCATGCTCTTTCTCCCAGCAGAGGCATCCTGTGCAGATAACACTCAGACTATTGGCTCTGTGATGTTCTCCCTTCTTAATCTTCTTACAGTATATTAACTAATTGAGAATTAGAACCAACAGAGGCAAAGGCAGAGGGCTTTTGAGTGTATTTGTCTACATGAAGCATGTAAAAGCCTCACACATGATAGAAGCAGTTACATGTCCAGAAGTTTGTGGACATCTGCTTTTTGTTATGAGTTTGCCCTTCTTCAGGCTTCTGAGAACACTAAATTTTGGAACATTGCTATGAGGATGTGATTACATTCAGTCGTGAAGTCAGGTACTGATGGTGGATGATGACCACACTCCAACTCATCCTAAACTGGATGGAGCTCCATCATGCCAGAATACACTGCCTCACTGCCACACTGCTGGAATGCTTTTTACCCCTGTAGCTAATGCTCAAAATGCATTTAAATTATGAAATTATAAAAATATTATTTCATAAAATTATAAAATGAAATAATAATAATAATAATAATAATACAGTGATTGATTGGCATTCAATCTTGGGTTTAGCTAAAATAGCTCAATGAAGGGGTAAGGGACTCACCATTAAACTGATGATATGATGGATGGATGGACAATAATAATAATAATAATAATAATAATAATAATAATAATAATAATAATAATAATAATAATAATAATGCTTTTGATCTAATTTTGCAACATTTTACTGTCATGTTGATATTGTTTACAATAATGACAAAAATGTGATTTTTCATCAAATAAAAGCATTTTTTCTTATTATTACTATATATAGCACCCTGCATTACCTCTTTTAATTTATTTTCTATTTATTCTTAAATAGATTTAAGTAAAAAAGTGGCCAAAATTTCAATTTCAATCAACTTCCATGTCATAATGCATGCAGCAGAGGGTTACAGTAGTTCAATTATAAAGTCTAGATACTTCTGGGGAGATCCGACACTGTACTAAAATACTGCATCAGTTAAACCAACCTCAATCATCAGCACCACCTCACTAATCCTCCACCTGTCACCCACCTCAAATTTAACCTGACATTTATAACCAGATCATTTGGCATGAGGCTTAATTTAGTCTCTGCTTTTCTTTATGGCGACTTTAATGACAGCGCTTCTTCAGCATGTCTATCTGATTTTTTTCTTTTTTTTTTCTTTTTTTTGGAGCGTGATTAAAACAAATCTTAGCACAGCTCACACGCAGCTTGAGACGAACAACTTCATTAGCATACTAGTCGCCTAGCAACTAAAACATCTCCAACTTTTTCAATTCACTGATCCTTTATTCTTGTACCTGAATACAGGTGCGGATCGCCTATTGTTGCAGTTAACTAAATCCTTCCATTCTAGAGTGCTCCTTTATCAGCAAGATGTGTTTGAAGAAAGAACGATTAACCTAATTTCTTAGCAGTCATTTCAACATACAGGACGTGGACAAAAGTATTGGGACCTCTGCTCATTGCTTGTTTCTGCTTTTGTTGGAGTAGATTAGATTGTTGGAGCATTGCTGTGAGGATTTGATTGCATTCAGTGACAAGAGTGTTAGTGAGGTCAGGATGTTGGATGATCACCACCACCACCTCATCGTCAAGTCATCTCAAACACATTTGTGAAGGTGAAGAAGAATAAAGTCTGCTGAGTCAATAGATGCCATAATGTTACACCATGTGGAAAAGTATTAGGACACCTGCTCATTCATTTCTTCCAAAATCAAGAGTTTATCTTGCTTTTGTTCCAAGGACAGTACTCAGCGACGTCAGGATGGATCATCACCTCACCTCAGCTCTTCGCCAACTCATCCCAAATGTATTGAGAGAGAGAGAGAGAGAGAGAGAGAGAGAGAGAGAGACTGAGAGCAGTGATGACTGTACCTCATTTATGAAGGTGAAGAATAAAGCGCTTGTATCATATTGTTAATTAGTGCAGAGTCAGTATATGCCATAATGATCCACCATATATTATCTTATATTTAATGGCCTCTATTGTCCATGCAATTCTTTATTTTTTTATATATATTTTTTTTTTGCCAATTTTTTTTTCTAAGTTTTCTCCCCTTCCCAATGCAGTAGTAGACAATTAGCCCATCCCCTCTGTTAGGACTCTCCCCATCACTTTTGCACTGTCCCTGACTCTAGGAGGGTGAAGACATGCACAAGTCTCCTCCAGTGCGTGTGATGCCAGCCACCGCCTCTTTCTGAACTACTGCTGATACACCTTCACTGGGAACAACATGCTTGGAGGAAAGTGCAGGATTCCCAGCTCTGAATGAACCAATTAGTAGACACCTGAGCCAGCGGACATTGCAATGTGTGAGTGATAGGGAGAGTGAGAGCGCCATCTACCCGCCCAGAGAGAGCACTGCCAATTTTGCTCTCTTGAGGCCGGCTGTTGATGGCAAACAGCATGATCAAACTTGCAATCCTCTGGTTATAGTGTCAGTGTCTTAGCCTGCTGAGCCACTTGGGGCCCACATGCAAGGCTTCTAATCAATTTTGGAGCATTGCTGTGAGGATTTATGTTGCCCCACCTCATCTTCAACTCATCCCAAAAGTGGAAGCACCATCATTCCAGAGAGTACAGTTCCACTGCACCATGGTTTAATACTGGGGGCTTCACACCCCTCTAGCCCAGCGTGGCATTACACATGGTGCCAACAGGTTCATGTTTAATCCTATTCTGTTGGCAGTACTTCTCTACAGGGACTAGACAAGTGCATTTGTACATCTGTGTCAGCTGAATGCATTCATTAGAATGTGTGTCCATAAACTTTTGATCATGTTGTGTCATTCTGGACCCTTAGCAACAAAAAATGACCTATAATAGAAACCAATGGGCAGCACTAAGTACAAGGAAATGCATCGAATTATTGTCTGCAATAACTGACCATATGCTGCAGACGCAGCAGATGGAGAGGTTTAAAGACAATGGCGTGTTCCTTTAAGACAGGTGCTACATTCTCTTGTCTATTAAGGGAAACTCAGCATCTCTTCGCTTGACTTTCTGATGTCCTCTGTATGTGCTGGCCTCTCTGAACTACAGCTCAGCAGAGCCAAGCAGAGCTCTGGTGTTGATTTAAGCAATGCAGTCAGCCCTGCCTCTTCTGCTGAAATAGAGGCTGCTCTGTCAGCTGAGGTATGAGGTCCAAGCCTCTGTTCCCTGAGGTGCTGAGTTCACCATGCCACCACCACCATCTCTCTCTCTCTCTCTCTCTCTCTCTCTCTCTCAATAACACACACATGCACACACATACAAAATATCCTGACCGCTGTATATACCCCAAACACACATATGCTTTGCATCAGGTTACATCTAGGGTATGTGTTGCCATGGACACTGCATGCCTCATGATAGACGACCCAAGTCCTTTTTTTAATCAGCTGCAAGGACAAAAAAAAAAATGCAAACAGCGTTTTATTGTTATTACGCTCCCTCCGTGCTATGAGCATCATAAACGCGAATGGGCTCTGGAGCTGCAATTATTTGGCCCCTGGTTTTGACAGTAAAATTTTACACATTTAGAGGAGAGAACAATGAAGGAGCTAGTAATGGAATCCACGCCTGTGCTCGGTGATACAGCGGAGTTATTGTTGGACTGAGATATGCAGTAAAGAGCTGCAGCGGATAGGAACCGGTGACACGAATGTGCTTTCCACAGTGCGGCAGGCTGGACGGAGAGGGCCAGGGACCTGCAGGAACCTCTTAATCCATCCACATCTGCACTTCAGTCCACTCCTGTGGAATTGGCTCAGGCTCTGTTACTCAATGTCAATGTGAGGGTCTAGCTGTTGTTGTTGTTCAGTGCCATATCAGACATGGTTAGATATTTAATAGAAACATTAATGATCTACATGGTCATTAGTGGTCATATTCCAGTGTTCGTCATTAGCAATAAGCTTTGACGTTGAGCATGGTGAACTTAGGCTCATGCCTGGCTACACTGGAGCATCCCTTTGTATTGACCAATGTCTGTACCACTAATGTGGGGCAGCTGTGACCTGGTGGTTAGGGATCTGGTCTTGTGACCGGAAAGTTGCCAGTTTGATCCCCGGGCAGGTCATGACTTGAGCCAGGCACCTAACCCCCAACTGCTCCCCGGGTGCTGTGGGTAGGCCTGCCCACCGTTTCGGACACATGTTCTCACAGCCTAGTGTGTGTCTCATTGGCAAAGTTGAATCTAATCTAATCTAATCATGTGGGGGTCCTGACCATTGAAGAACAGGTGAATAGAGGCTAACAAAGTGTAAAGAGAAACAGATGAACTATAGTCTGTAATTGTACAACACCTATATGGTCAGTGAAGCTGAAATGGACAATGTATGAGTAGATACATAGATATATGTACCTAATGAAGGGTAATGTTAGGTGTGTCTACATCACACATTTTGCTGGTAAGACTTGCACTGAGGATGGAGCTGTAGCTGCTTTGCTATGTTAGCAAATTAATTAAATTTGCAACACTGAACTGATAGCAACACTGTTTGTACAAGAGCTTCTCAATGTGTCAGGAAACAATATACCAACATAGTACTGGTTCATGATACCCATCCATTCATGATCTTCTCCGCTTAATCCTAATCAGGTTCACAGTTAGTCCCGCATCCCCTCACTGGGAGCAGAACAGGGCACACTATTCTAGCCAAGCCCAGGACAGGCCGCCAATCTATCGCTGGGTACACACACACAGGCAATTTAGAGTTCCCAATTCACCTGACCTCAAAGTTTTTGAATTTAAAGAGGACCCAGAGATCCCAGAAGAAACCCACACAGACACAGGCAGAACATGGAAAGTCCACTCAAATGAAGACTTTAACCCAAGATCTCAGCACTGATAGCTGAGCGTGCTAACCACCAAGACATTGTGCCACCTGATACCCATCCCTACTCTTTAATTAAATAATACAACGATGATGGCTCATCAGGCTAAGACGCTGACACTATGACCAGAGGATTGTGAGTTCGAATCACAGTCATGCTGTTTGCCATCAACAGCTGAGGCCCAAGAGAGCAAAAATTGGCCGTGCTTACTCTGGGCGGGTAGATGGCGCTCTCTCTCTCCCTAACACTTTCACATTGCAATGTCCGCTGGCTCAGGTGTCTACTGATTGGTCCATTCAGAGCTAAGAATCCTGAACTTTCCTCCGAGCGCGTTGGCTTCCCAATGACGGTGTATCAGTAGTAGTTCGAAAAGAGGTGGTGGCTGGCATCACACACAACAGAGGAGGCTTGTGCTTGTCTTCACCCTCCTAGAGTCAGGGACAGTGCAAAAGTAATGGGGAGAGTCCTAACACAGGGGATGGGCTAATTGGCTACTACTACATTGGGAAGGGGAGAAAACTTACAAACTTAAAAAAGTACAACAATGATATAATATGGTATCACAATAAATACAATCTCAGCATGACCATATCATAAAAATTAAAAATGAATTTATAATAGAAGCCAATGGAAATGTGCTCCAGAACCTGCTCAAGTTTTCTCTTCTCTTGCAAACAATTGTTCATGGTAGCATATGTTCCAAATGGAGCAGACGAAAATTAGGCTGAAAAACACTGCGGCATTCCTTTAAAACTGAGCATAAATGCCAAACCTGGTGTTTGTGTGAGCACGGCAGGAGCTCAGGTCTGAGACCAATAGAACGTTTTAGAAAATGTTAACATTGGTGTTAACCGTTGGACACCGGAGGGGCAGGCATTCTTCTGCTCTTGGGTTTCTGCTTTTTTCACGCCAACCACATGTGCCACTGGCAGGAGTCGTGCTGGGTCTACGCCCCAGCTATTTTTAACACTCTTCTGCTCTGCGGATTGGGCCCGTTAATGCAAACAGCTTCATAAGAACAGCCTGTCTCACCAACTTGAGCAGGACTGCTGAATTAATTTCCAAACAAAAGCCCGACCCATTTGCCTTGATTCTGTAATCTCATTTCAAATCCTATTGCCCACTACTTTCTCTTTTTACCCCTGCAATCACAATCCTCTTTAACTAATCTAGAGTCTAATTGGTGCCAGTGCTGATTCTACCCAGACACTCTTTCCCCCCCTTTTTCTTCCACGTTTTACTTTTGTTTCCGACGAGAGCTGCTGCAGCTTTCTCTTCCGAGCTCAGCGCTCACAATGGAGCCATTCTTGAGGCCGGAGGGGCTGTGGACACAGCACACAATTAGTGGAAGGAATTTCAGAGCAGAATCTTTGCAAACTTGGGAAGAGGAAATTCCCAAAGCCGAGAAATCACCCAGTGGTCCAGCCTTGAACTTTGACCTTACCGCAAAACTACTTTTTTGCGTTAATGGACTTGTAACCTCCTTTAAAAGTGTTTGATGTTTGCATAGCAGTGATGAAATCGTCTTTAAAGAGGCCCCTTTAAGTTTTCACTGAGCAAACGCAGGCATCCAAAATGCAGCAAGGTTACAGTGGAGACAGTGTCTCGTGGAGGAATCAAATTCATGAAACCAGCTGGAGTATTTTCCGTCAACCTTTCACAGGAAAAAGAGGCGGGCTGTTGACAAACTTCCAAAGGAACAAAAAAGCCCCAAAGAACAATAAATCTACAGAGACACGCTCCCATTCAGTGCTTACCAGCACCCACAAAAGAGCTGTTACACTTCTCCTCTCTCTCTAATTCACCCAGGAGAAGGGGGGAGACAGAAATCACACACAACCACTGAGTTTATATAGGGAAACAATTGATCCAGTGCAGAGTTTCGTTCTGTGAATGCTAAACACAAAAATCCCTATTGATTCCACATCTATGAAACTGAATACAAAAAAAATTCTTTTCAGCATTTATGGCAGCGTGAAATGTGATCCGGGCAGGCCAATCAGTCCACAGCTGCAGAGGAGCTAATGTGAGAGCTGTGCCCTTGACTATGAGTAGAGGAGAAAAGATGAGAACAGAGAAGAGGAGATGAGAAAAAAGAAGATGAGAATACAGGAGAAGTGAGAACAAAACAATAAAGGAGAAGAGAAGAATTCACGTGAATGCAAGAGATTAGAGAAGAGAAGAATACAGGTGAGGAGATGAGAAGACAAGAAAAATGAAAATGGAGAGGAGAAAAATTGTGGAGAAGAGAAGAATGCATGACAATACATGAGAGAAGACAAGAGAAGAGAAGAATAAAGGAGAAGAGAGGAGAGAAGAGAAGAATAAAGGAGAAGAGAGGAGAAGCAATGAGAAGAGAAAAGGGAGAAGAGAAGAATAGAAGTGAAGAAGAGAAGAGAATGTGAAGAGTAGATGAAAGCATGAAAATACAGAATAGAAGAGAAGAGAAGACAAAAAGACAAGAATACAGGAGAAGAGAAGAATACAGGCGAGGAGATGAGAAGAGAAGAAGAGAAAATGGAGATGAGAAGAATAATGCATGAAAATACAGAAGAGAAGAGAAGAGAAGAGAAGAGAAGAGAAGAGAAGAGAAGAGAAAGCATAATGGAGAAGAGGGAACAAAGTGTGGAGAAGAGAAGAGGATACAGGACAAGAGGAGATAAGAATGCATTAGAAGAGAAAAGTAGAAGAGGAGAAGAGAATAATACAGGTGAGGAGAAGAGAAGAGAAGAGAATAGAAGAGAAGAGAAGAGAAGAGAAGAGAAGAGAAGAGAAGAGAAGAGAAGAGAAGAGAAAGCAAAATGGAGAAGAGGGAACAAAGTGTGGAGAAGAGTAGGGAATACAGGACAAGAGGAGATAAGAATGCATTAGAAGAGAAAAGTAGAAGAGGATAAGGGGAGAAGAGAATAATACAGGTGAGGAGAGAAGAGAAGAGAAGAGAAGAGAAGAGAAGAGAAGAGAAGAGAAGAGAAGAGAAGAGAAGAGAAGAGAAGAGAAGGTTCAGTTAGGCCTTATGTTGAGGACTGCAGTTTAGTGCTACTGAGGAACCAAGACAACCTGGGAGGCCACACACACACACACACACACACACACACACACACACACACTCTACATCCACATGAAAGCCTGAAGCGAAGTCTTGCACTTGCCCTGAGAGAGAACGGGCAACAAACAGGAAGACAAAACCAGGCAAAGAGCTTTTATACACTAATGATGTGATTTATTTGGTTGATTTTTTTTAGCTTTTCTTATTTGCCCAGAGGACAGAGAGGACAGAGAGGACAGCTATTCAACATGAACTGTAGGTCTGTCTTCCTGTGTTCATGTGCCCCCCTCCCACAGACACACACTTCTCTTTCTGCTTCTCTTTCATAGAGTCCCATTTAAAATTAATCTCCTAAAGCTACTGGACCTCCAGTTGTCATCTCCAATAATTCACGCGTCCGTGACTTTTTATGCAGACAGACAAAAGCAGGTACAGAAAAACCCCAAAATAGGCTCCAAGCCATCTGCTGTTGCCATGGAGAGTTGCGTGTTGCCAGGGCGATAGCGTATTTCTCCAGCGCTAATGGCCTGTCCTTTTGCCAGGCAACAAATAGCCCTGTGATGCAACTGCACCTGTCTCAGATACGTGTTACCATGGAGGCGTTCCTGTTGCCATGGCCACCATCACGCTAATAACCTTGCAAGGGCAAACAGGCAGTAGGACTCGGAGGGCCCAGCTGTTCCACCTGTTCTCTCTCTCTACCTCTCTACCCCTCTCTCTCTCTCTACCTCTCTCTGTCTCTACCTCTCTCTCTCTCTCTCCCTACCTCTCTCTCTGAAGCTGCACAGCGTGTTAAGGAATGTGGATGTGCCTGGGCCTGCATTACACTGCCCCTTTTAATCAGTCTCTCTCTCTCTCTCCCTCCACTCTCTCTCTCTCTCTCTCTCTCTCTCTTTCTGTCTCTCTCTCTCTCCCTCTCTCTCTCTATCTGCCTGTCTGTCTTTCTTTCTTTTTCTCTCTTTTTCTATCTCTCTCTATCTCACTCTCCCTCCCCCATCTCTCTCTTTCTCTCTCTCTATCAATCTGCCTATTTCTCTCTCTCTCTGTCTCTCTCACTCTCTCTCTTTCTCTCTCTCTATCAATCTGCCTATCTCTCTCTC